>JADDOH010004022.1:0-117846 GCA_016648135.1 Agrypnia vestita | reverse complement strand
GGGCTATAGACTGGACCATACTACAGAAAGGCTTCCAGACACGTTTTTCATATAGATAGCTTCGTCTCTATGAGACTTCGGTTCGATAGTGGTTGCATTCTACCGCCGCACTCTGCGACGCTCTCGCTCGCGCCCTGTGCTTTCTGTCTCGCTCGAGACATGCGGCGCGTCGTTCTGCCGCTGCAGCCGCTCTGACTTGCGCCTTGTGTTGTCGCTCTCTTTCTAACCTGGCTTCACGCTTCGTGTCTGTCTCTCTCTTTCTGTACATAGCCTTCTTATCGAGCCGTCTTCGCCTCGCGTCTGGATCTTCGCTGGCAATCTTTTCTAATCGCTTTCGCCTAGCCTTCTCCAATCTTCGCTTTCGTTGGGTAGCAGTCTCTGCTCGTCTCATGCAGCCTTTGGAAGTGGTCACCGCGGTACCGCAGCTGGCCCTCTCGTGTCGGCTTCGTTTTGCTTCTGGTTTTTCCCTTCCAGTGTCATCCCGCTTCCGCTTAGCCATCTCTGTTGAAGTTTATTTTCTATATTTTTTGTTTCTATGTTGGTAATAAAAATACAATAAGAATACACACACACACGTCATAACAGACGAGCATACATTTGAAACTGAGCAAAACTTATCATGTTTATTTTAAATTTAGAGAAGCAGTAACGCCGCACGGTGATCAATTTTGAGCATTTAGTTGGAAATTAGTTTTTATGAATTTTACACAAGTAGAAAATTATATTTTATATTATATAATACCCAGTAATGGTTGAAAGTGTATCTTTAGAGTTTTTTTATTCTATAGTTAGTGATATACGACACCTGAGAAATAGTATATTTCATCAAATTGACTAACATATAGTGTATGTATTAAATTTTTTCTGTGAATAGTAAAACAAATACAAAAAAAACAAAGCATATGTTTACTTAACAAATGTTTATTGACAATAAATTAAATTACAACATAAAATAAAAATATAATAAAAATTCAATTATTATTAAAGTCTAAAGTTGCGTCATCAAATTGCAGTCTTCTTTTGGAATCTATTATTGTTGGAATCTATTTATTGGTTGTGCTCTCTATATTTTCTGTATTCTTTGTGCCTCGCTTATTGAGCATCTTCTGATAACTGGCCTATAGGGATACCATTATCAACGTATCATTGCTTTTGAAATGCCTCGCGTTCTTCTTATGAACAGTTCAAAAAGTTCGCGTCGTGTTAGTACTTTTCGGCTCCCTGCAAAAAATTAATATCTTTATAATATGCAAAAATATGCAAATGTTACTAAATACGTTATTTAGTGAAAGGTTGGTACTATGAAAAATACTTTTGTGACAGCATATTTCATTGTTTCCAAAACATAATAAAAATATTTTTAATATTATTTATGTCATAAATCCTACCTTCCACAATGTTTTTCATATTTCACACTTTTCGTTATATGTTTGCTAAAGTTTCAAATTCGCGACTACGCTCGACGCTGTCTCGAACGAGAATGACTGAAATCACGACCCGGCAGCGTGTGCAGGCACTTACACTGTTGTCAAATCTATGCGATACTCAATTTATTTTTTTCATAAATAATTTTCGTTTAATATAACATATACTTTGTTAAATAAATAAATCTAAAATTTTTTCATGACCCTAAAACTAATCCTCGTTTCCAACTAACGTTCATACAAATTGATCACCGTGCGCCGGTGCGCCGAAGACATTTCTTTTCCGAATGCTATTAACCTCAAAACTCAAACGTCACTTTTTTAATCATACACACCGACAGATGTCACCAGCATGTACAATGTCCGATAAAGTAACGCATCAGCATTTAATTTATTTTCTTTATATACTCGTACTTTAGCAATTTTTATAAAACTAATTAATGAATATTGTATTGTCGTCATGAATACGTCTCTCTGCGAAATTTCTGAGTGGTTTTTGGTCAGAAAGTGAATCAAATATTGTTTACAAGATTTTTCCCCATCCCTGACAGGCAGATAAGGGAAGCCAAAAAAGGCGTGTTAAAATGTACAACGTACGCCATAGTTATATACTGGTTTGATTATTGTAACAACTTTCAGTTATGTATTTATGTCATCAAAATTAAATATTAGTAATTAAAAAAAAAAAATCTGCATCCAAGCGCGAGCGATTTAAGTTGCAAATTAACTCACTAGTTTGTAGGTCGACACTGTCAGAAGGCTCCGAATACTCAATTTTGATCAAAATGTGCGATATTTCTGTAAGCAGATCACCGCCATCTCCCCCAGAGGAGGTTCCAGGTTCAGCTTTGATGGTGACTGTTTCCGAATCAGCGATTTCCTTCTTGATATGGAGCTGTGACACTTCCACCTCACTGTACAGGACTTGGCCGCCGTCTGCTTCACCGTCGCTCTCAGCAGGAGACCTGGGTTCAGACTTGACTGCTACATTCATAATTAAGTTCTGAAAAACTTAATTAAAATACCAAAGTTTATTTTAAGGGCTTATCGAACACTTATGTCAAACTAAGAAAACCATAGATAAAATGACGCTGACCTACCTGCTAATTGATAATTGGTGACTATTGTGATAATAGTTTGATGTACCGGAATATGACGCGAACCAGGTTATTAATTTTGTCCTAGGGCAATACCGAAATCAAAGCGCCCATGTTTCGAAGATCACGCGCCATGTGGTCACAGCCAGGGCAGCCCCGACATGTTCGATCTTTTGTTCGAGGACGAAATATGTGACCTATTGTTCGAAAAAATAACATTGCGACGGACGATCGTCTTAGGATAGCCCGCCATAAAACATATGAAACAATGAATTAGAAAGTTAGGGTTGCCGAGGGCGTTGGGTATCGCCGAAGACATTAATAGTGCACGGCCTTTTGTTAGGACGGGCAATACGTTCGCAACCTTTTGTTCTTAAGTAACATCTTGGAAGGGTAAAAACGGTAAATCTTTTCTTGCAGCGGGACGTATATCTCTAACCCCGATTAAACAATAGAAAGAACATCTTGGCCAAATGCGAACACATGGGACAACGGTTTAGAAAGCTGCGTTTGTTAGAGAAGTCGCCATTGTTTTGGGAAAGACATTTTTTAGAAAAACAAGATAATAATTCCGAAAGTCGTCGCAGTAAACTTACTATTGTCCTCGACAGACAATAGAGATGTTTTAGAAAGCGCTGACATACCGATCCGCCACATGGCGACGCTATCCGCGAGATGTAGGATCGTATAAATCATATTGTTAATATAAGGGCGCGAAGATCCCGCGACGCACGACCAGGCGGTCATTATCAATAAAGATAACAGGGGTCAATCAATTAAGAAGGTGGAGGCCGAATTAGAAATTGAGGCAAAGTGGTGAATCATAATATCAATGTAATATGTACCTAATTAATGAGCAACTGATATGTTTAAATTAAGTAAGGTAATGATTGTTTAGGTAACCCAGGCCACCTCTGCAGGTGGATGTTACTCGTTTTATATGTAGTTTCCTCATTTATTCTGTATTCTATTGTTAAGTATCGAAATGAACGGGACATTGCAATTTGAAATAATAACGAGATCATCCCGAATTAATCTAACTTGTAGCAAATAATAGAAAATGTATTGATCGTAACAAAAGAAAAAAATTTGATTGTATTATTGCCGACGATGTTTGATATTGATGTAATATATAATATATAACGTAATAGAATATTATCTCGTGAAAAGATGTAACACGGTTGAAGAGATATAAGATTCCGACTTTTTAGTTTTTGAAATCTGTCTGCAGAATGAATTTTAGCACACGGGGTTGAAACAAAATAGTTTAATTAATTGCAAATAAGTAAATGCCGTGTTGGAATAAACATTAATATTACTTTAGATCGAGGCTTTCATGTCTTATGTTTTCATGTATTACACCTAGTTGAATAATGTTGATTTGTGAGTTTTAATTATTTTTAAGAATAATGTTAATTTGTCATTAGTTATTTAAGCTCCCAATATTGTGTTTTTTTTATACAAATTTGTAGGTTGTAGGTATATAACCTATCTGTAAACATGCAATTATTGTTTTGATTACTCGTTTAAGCAATATAATTTGTCGGTCTATTTTAAAATAGTTGTTTTAATCTAGTGATAATAAAGCTCAAAATAATTCTTGTTTGGAAAATTTTCAATTGTCTGCCGGGTGGAACGTGGCTTATATAATTTTTTAGTGTTCTCTATTTTTATTCTTTTCTTATATTCTTATACCAGGGGTGGAAGAAAGCTGATTTGATAAGATAATGATTAGTATAATGAAAGTCCTAAAAAAATGTTTTGCATTCAATCCAGCTTACATATTGAAGTAAGAATTTTCATTATTTAGGTGTAAATAATGTTACATTAATTAATTTACGCCAAGTTTTCTTAATTTTTCTTCTAGTAATAAGGTTTAACATAATTTCTTGAAAAAAAAAAATGTTTATCGAATTTGATTATGTTAGTATATGTAAGCATTCCTTTCGGGAAAGTGGCGTTGATGCAAATTCATGTACTTTGTAATCCCAAAAGAAATTACAAAGATGTATACAGAACATTAACATTAGGGGACCCGCTTGAAGCATGTATCCCATGTAAATAAGTTTTTATGTTAATTGATTCACTAAGAAATGCCACGATGTCTGTATAATTTTAGCCCTTTGTTTTGTATCTCTATGTCACATATTGACAATTATGTTTGGTCCAACTAAGAAGTACGATAGCTTGTTTTATTTAAGCTAAAATTAAAAATAAAACTAAGTATCAAGTACATGTTGTCATTGTTAAAGAAAAAAAATTAAAAAGAAAAAGAAAGGAAGAGAATATGCGGAGTGGTAAATTTTAAATGTAAATGATAAGGATTGACCTGTAATGATGTAATGTATAAATAACGTTAAATCAATGTTAATGATAAGGATTGACCTATAACGATGTAATGTATAAATAACGTTAAATATTGGGAGGCCTACTGTAAGAATCAAACCGACGACTTAATGATAAGATTAATATTGTAATGCATACTCAAGGAATTTTACTGTGATCTAATGAAACCCTGCGTCAATCCCATGTAATTAGTCAATAATGGTAGAAATAACTGCTCGATAAAAATATGTCTGGCGTGTCGATTTAATTAAGTATGTATATGTAAGCAGTTTTATTTTTGGGTAATGTTGGGTAAAGTGTTGATGCGGATTTGTGTTTTCAATTTTCCGCCTTTGCCAATTTGTACTGTAGTATTTTCCTTAAGTTTAATTCATTTTGCAATGTGTTTTGGTGACGGGATAGGGATATGAACAGTGAACAAAGCGTTCGTGAAATAACAAAGTGTTTAGGCCTACATACCAGAAAAGCATCGAGATTAGCCGCAAACTGGTAGAACAATAGGGGGCGTAACATATGCGACGCCGGGTCCCGTAACCAGTAACGTCCATCGGGGCCTGGGATGGACCCAGAGGAAGCCAATGGACGACGAGGGTGGATCAAGAGCGGCCCGACCGGGAGACGGTCTACATCATCCGGACCAATAGGGAGCTAAGGGATGCCCCCTTTCCACCGTCGGTCACGCCTCAGGCCGGCGAGAAGAGAATATAAGGCGAAGCCAGCCGCCGAGAAACCAGTTGAAGTTGGAGTTAGGAGTTGAGTTAGGAGTTAGTCGAGTTGAGTTGAAGTTGGAGTTAGGAGTTGAAGTTAGAAGCTGAAGGTGGAGAGACCAGGAACTCTAGCCTGACCCGTAAAATCGGTCCGGCCGAATACCCTGGTAACTCTCGAAGAAAGTAAGTCCGAACGGTAGCGACCACCGAATCGGCATCGCGACGCCAGAAACGACGTATCAGAAACCGCGACGCACAGTGTACCGCCGCGACGCCCAGTGACAAAAGAAGCGACGTCTCGCTACCGACCGCCACGACGCCGACGTCAGAAGCCGCCGACGTAGCCTACACAGTCAGAGGACGACGCCGACGCCAGAAGCCGCCGCCCACCACGAAGCAGCACGAAGAAGACACTGCCGAACTCTCCGAAACAGGTTACCCCGATCTAAAGACTTTTTCTCCGCCCACCTGTTTCTACCGAAGTGTTAATTTAATCTCGTCACCATACATTTTAGCAGTAAGATCAGATTTTTTATGTGTTTTGTCTTTTTTTCTTTCTTTGTTTATAATTTGGTCCTCTCCCTCTAAATTAGGGTTCATGTAATTTTTAAATTAGTAACCACTTTGCTGCGTCGTATGTAAGTTAAGATTAATGTTTCATGTAAATTAATTTGCTACAGTGCCCAATATAGAGACTTGTAAAATTGTTTCGATTTCATTATTTTTCTATCCCTTCACCCGCCTCGAGATATCAGTGTCCTAGTCAGTCACCTGACGTTTTGATTGTACCTAGGGGAGGGCGTAACCGCCGGCATACGTAGATCTGAGATCTCCCGGCCGGTTTACCAAACCGTGATTTAATCTCACCTCTGACCCCTCAGACCCTTACCCCCCCGACTCCGGTATATCAACCTTAATTACCATCACGCCGTTCTTTCGGTGGGGTAGGCAGAGAGGATACAGCTCCACACTCTTCTGTACTGACATGCAGCTGTCGCCTCATCCGCATTCATACATCTTCGCATGCAAGCTCGCCGGTTGTTGGGGCTTCTGACGGACCATCTTCCAGGATCTGGTTAATCTGGTCATGCCACGTCTTCCGCGGTCGCCCTCTATTTCTGATGCCATTGACACTTGCATTATATATCTTTATTACCGATATTTCCTCATTCATTCTCTCAACATGCCCAAACTATCTGAGCGACCCTTTTTTAATTCTATTAACTATACAAAGATCAGCTTTACATTAATTTTTAATATATTCATTCTATACTTTATATATCGTACATGGATTTACCACTCATACGCCTAAGGGATCTTATCTCCACTGCATTCAGTCTACTTTCGTTCCTCTTCTGCCAGCTCCAGTCTTCACTTTCATAAATCAGCGTAGGTACCAGAATGCCATTTTGTACCGCAGGTTTTGCCACGCTAGACATATTTCCATAAGAAATTATTTTGTTCAAAGCGCCGTTCACCCTATTCCCCGCAGTCACTCTCCTCTCGATATCTTTCTCAACATTACCTTTTCTACATACTTCCCAAGTACACAAACTCATCTACTTGTTCCAAACATTCATTACATACTAGGTAGTATTCCACAAGTTGTCTTACTTTCCTCTTTCTCGGATACCATCACTTTTGACTTGTTTACGTACGTAATAAGGTCGCTTTCCTTGCATACATTATACATCCTGCTTACTTGACTCTGTAAATCTACATTAAAACTGTCCACATACTTTTGTGCTTTTATATCATGTACATTTAAAAAAATGCAGGATATAAAAATAAATATATTAACATTAGTAAAATGTAATAATAATAAATAAAAAAATGAAGAAAGGTGTTTTCTACCTACTCACGTACGCGCGGTAGAATTTTTTCTACGTCATCGGCGTGATTGTGATCATTGATATTTACATATTAGTTAACTCCTGTGTGTCGGTGATGTAGCGTAGGTCTACCTGTCATACAAAATATGAAATATCTACCTTATTTACGAAAACTAAATAGTCACATTTTTTGTAATCATAGAATAGACATTTTCACACCAAAATTACTAAATTAAACTGTTAGGAATGTACGGATTTTTTAATTAAAAAATATTTATTCATTACTCTCGTATTTTCGGCCAGTGTGCAAGAGAGAGCAGAATATTGTACATCGCAGTTAAATCGAGCAAGAAAGAGCACGATAATACCATACATTTCATGTAGGACAGAGATGGCGGTTGTTTGGGTTTCGGCGAAAGCAAAACAATATAGAAAGAGTACGGTAGAGTCGGGTAACATGTGTTAGACAAAGACGGAATGCAGGCGACTGAAGCGAGCTGGCGACCGCTTCGTTGCCAATGAAACATCGGCGGAAGCGCACGCAAATTCGATTTGCCATACTTTTATAATAATTTACTAAAATAATGCAAATATGTATGTTTACCTTACATAATTATATGAAGGGACCTTTTAAAAGTCTTATCTGTATCGTATTTATGTATATTTTATCACATATTAAAAACTATGCCGATTTTTAATCAGGTAACGCTATGTTACTCCACCGTTCCCAAAGTTTTTTTTTAGCACAGTCTTTTAAGAGTTAAAAATGTACATCAATACAATAATACGATGTCTAAGGAGATGATAAATATATTTGATAACCCTTTTATAGTAGTTTTTAATTATTAATATACGTTTTTGAAGTTGTGTAACTAAGGCCCGGTTGTTTCAAGTTCGATCAAAGTAAGCGGTCGATCAAAGCATAGATTTTTACGAAAACGGATCGTCTGATTGGTGGAGAACGTAAAAATCCATGCTTTAAAAGAACGCTTACTTTAATCCAACTTGAAACAACCGGCCCTAAATGGTAAAAGATAAATGTAACCATTGGTTTGTAATAGTTAAAATAAAAGATAAATGTAACTATTGGTTTGTGATAGCTAAAATAAAAGATAAATGTCTTCGAATCGTCGTAAGACGTCAATTCGAAGACATTTATCGCCGCTGCATCGCAGACATATCATGCGACAATAAATAAAAAAAATTATTATCAAAAAAGCGCCTAAGTACCTACGTTGGGTCTACGAGGGTTCCGTACTAAAATGTTTTGAAACTGTACATTTTTGACAGCCGCATTGAATGTCGAATGAATGACCGCTATTTTTCTTAACGATGTCCGTCGATCCGACGGAGCTTAGCTTTCTAGGGTTAATTAAGGATAAATTATAAAAGTCTCACAGAGACGAAGCTAATCTATATATGAGAAAAGTGGATGGAAGTCTCTTATGCGATGGCTCAGGGCTTACAACATGTATGAGCTGTCTTTAGTAATCACTCTACACAATGAAGCGTTCACCAATTCCATCGTAAGGACATCCACACATTATCAAATTTTGAAAGTTCTATATATATATCTTCGAATCAAGAACCTTTCATATATTGCTATGGTCTCTGCTAGACACATGTCTTTTTTTCAATTAATAAGTTAGTATACACAGCTTTCGTAACTAATAATGATACCTCTGTATTAAATTTTTGGAGTGGAAATTTTTTTAGCAATATTTTGGAAATCTGCCCCTTTTCCCCTAATCCACACACAAAAACACGAAAAAACATGTTTAATAATAAAAAATATATATATTTGCCTCTGCACGGGTGTTGCCCAGTGAGGTCGATGTTAAAAAATCAAACCTTTATAAATTTTAATGAGAATTTTTTTTTTAATATTTCTCACAAAATTAAAAATTATGCATAATTTTGCTCATGGTATCTAGAAAGGAATGGAGATATTGAAAGACCAGTTGTATTTTTTTCAGCGGCTGGCATTGATGTTGTTGTTCGTAACAGTTAAGTTAGCAGAAAAAATAAAATGATACCCATGAGGACAACACTTTCAGTTTATTTTTACTCCCTTTATATTAACTCGTGGCGTCTGCTTGCTTGCCGGCTTGCTGTCGAAAAAACTTTGGAATGATTTTTAACTCTTTTCCCGTGATCCAATTGAGTTGAAACTTGGCAAGTAGACTCGTGGCGACGATCAAGAAGATCTTTCAAATTTTCGTTAAAAAAAATTATAATTATAGTATAATTTCGGATTTTTAGAAATTTTATTGGTTTTGCAAATTGGAATCAATACAAAAGTTTGATTACTAGCAACGGCGGCCCGATAACGTTGCGGAATATTTTCTAAATTTGAATTACTCCGTCGGTATACATAATAGGTACTTCACTATGGATTTCGAAAATTTAATTGACTGACAAATGTTTTTAGAATTTAATCTTCAAAGCATGAAGTGTCTTATCAAAGCTCAAAACATCTGACATTGTAGAAATATATTAAATTACTGTAAGTTTAGTGTATTGTTATATGTTTTAATTCGTCTTTAATTGTTGTTATATTTTACAAAGAAAGGGAGTATAATAAAAACTTGGTTTTTATGGGTTATTTTTTTTAATCTTATACCTTCGGATACCGGAAGATCAAAAATAATATCTGGCCCGGAGCGGGGTATAAGGAGACCCCAGACGAATTTGCGTTTCAATGAAGTTCAACGGTTTGAAAATATACTGCAATATTTTCATTTAAATTTCTCATACAACGCTAGCTAGATTCAACTGAATTTTTCATCGTACTTTTATGTCTCATCACTCACGAGCATCCGACTGACGGAAGCTGTGCCAGCAATATGCACGCCTTTTGCAAGCATAATAAAGTAACTGTATCGTATCGTATGTTGCCGATTGTCTATGGAAAAAAAATATTTTCTTTTAATATCACGATATATTTTTATTACTCCCTTTCTTTTAACTCGTAGCGTCTGCTTGCTTGTCTGTCGAAAAAACTTTGGATCGATTTTTATCCCTTTTCCCGTGATCCAATCGAGCTGAAAATTTGCAGACAGGCTCGTGGCGACTATAAAAATGATCTAACAAATTTTCGATTAAAGAAATTGATAATTATAGTATAATTTTGGATTTTTCAAAAATTTTTATTACTCCCTTTCGTAGCGTCGCTCGACTCGAGTCCAACGCTAAGGTTAAGCGCCAAACCTGTTTCCTCTAGTACATGAGAAAGATAGTGTAATAAAAACTTGGTTTTAATGGGTTAGTTTTTTATTTATTTGTGTGTTGTATTTTTTAAGGATATTTCTGAGGAATAATAAGAAAATCAGCTCAACATCATTAAAATTTATTAAATTTAAAAAAAAACAACATATTTGAGTTTACGTTGGTAGGAGTGTAACAATGATCGTCGTTGGCAGTCCTCGCCCAAACTATGAACAACGACATATCGTGGTTCAGCAGTCTAAACCCGGCGCCACACTATGCGAATCTTCCGTTACGTTTCTTTCCATACAATATGCGCTTTTCAACCACACTACGCGGATGATCGGTCGATCAATTTCCGCGCAGTGTGGCGCCGACCTTAGAGTCAAGGACAGCACATTTCATTAGACCGCTCACTACAGCTAAATCTTGACCTCCACCATCTCAAATCTTCTATAAATGTATAAGAACATGCTTCTTTAAATACGATTTCCGAAGGCACATAAAACTACACTGTGAACAGGAGAATGGTTTATCTGTAACATGAGTCCGAAAGTGTATGATTAACGCTGACTTGCGATAGCAAGTATATTTACATTGAGAACATAAAAATGTTTTCACTCCATTGTGGGTAAGATCGTGGCATTTCAACGTGGACTTCAGCGCACAAATATAACTACATTTAGAGCAGGAAAAAGGTTTCTCTCCAGTGTGTACAATCAAGTGTCTCTTCAAGTTTGACTTCTGAGAAGAAGTGTAATCACACTGCGGACAAGAGAAAGGTTTCGTTCCAGTGTGTATAAAAACTCGTGGTTCTTTAAGGTTGTTATCCGGGAACAAGTGAAGTTACAATGGTAGCAGGAAAAGGGTTTTTCTCCAGTGTGAATCAGCAAGTGCCTGTTTAATGTACATTTCCTGGAGCACGTGTATTCACAGCGAGGGCAGGCGAAAGGTTTCTCTCCAGAATATATAAAATTGTGATTTTTCAAACTCGTTTTGTCGGCGCAGGTGTAACAACATTGTGAACACGAGAAAGGTTTCTCTCCGGAGTGTTTGAGCCCGTGGCTCTTGAGCCTTGATTTCTGGCTGCTAGTAAAATTGCATTGTGAACAAGTCAAGATGTTTTCACTGGCAAGTTTTAGTGTGATTGTGACAGATGTCTGCGAGTTGTTTACACTGCTCTCTGGAAGGGCTGTTAACTTTTGGGATTAAATCTGACTGTCTGAAAAGCAAGGTAATATTTAATTAATACCAGAGATGTGACTTATCTAAGATACAAGTTTCTGAAATACTTTTTTGAATATTCACCTTGTATCTTGTATTTAGATATATTATTTTGGTATCTTAGTATTTTGTAAAACTAAGATTCTTAAGATTTCTTTTTCTAATGATGTACCTAGAATGAGACCTCATCGAATAAAAATGAGCGACAAAATGTTTGAAGAACTGATTTACTTAAGTCTCAATTAAAACCTTAAAAATATAATATTTTATCTTGTCACATTTGCGCGATCAACGCGATATATTCGTAAATAATTCAGGTAAAAAAATAAACTTACATTCAATAAAACGTTTTCTTACAAAATAATTTTATCGTTAAAATGTATTTGGAAGATACGTATTTTGTATCTAGTATTTCAGATACCATTCCAGAAAGTTATTTGTATCTGGTATCTGAAATACTTAATTTTAAAGTATCTTGCATTTTGTATTCCAGATACTATGTATAGGGTATCTTGTACATCACTGATTAATACTTACTTAATGAAAACATAACATGTTATTGCATTCTCTTGCTTGATGAATTTTTCAACTTTAAGTTAATTATTTATTTTCTAAATGTCAGTATGCATTAAGTGTTCAATTTTCGAGATTGAAACTGATATCCATAATGTAAGTACTTAATGCCAATTCAGTCGTACTTTTGAAAACATTTAAATTATAATAATTGCATAATTTATAAAGCGCCATTTTCGAGAGTTCTCACCTTAAGGGTTCTTCACACAAAAAATAATAAAACAACTTACTGGCTAAAAAAATTGACTCTCTTTATTTAATGTCACCAATGCCCTGGCATTGTCAAACGCGCACGACTGAACGGAACTAATCGACGAACTGTTAAAATTATAGTTCTTTAAAATTATTATAACAGATTCGTTTTTCGCTTTTGTTTTAAGAGACTGATTCAAGTATTCATTTTCATCTCAATTAAAACTACTTTACTCAATTACGTTCTTTAAGGGCTGAACTGCAGAATATGGCCTGATTTCCACTTTTTCAAAATGTATCTGAAGAATTTTGAAATTTGAAGTGTAATACCTTTTTTAATACTTGCTTCCCAATCAATTTGATTTCATTTTTGAGATGAGGGCATTCAACTACATCTGGATACTTTTACACTAAAATATCTGAGTAAGGCTATATTCAGCTTGTCTCTATATTGAATGTATTAGAATGTACACTTTTGAGCTTGATTATTGAATAAAATATAACTACATCAACAGCAGGAGAAAGGTTTCTCTCCGGTGTATGATTGAGCATGTGGGTCTTTCAGTTTGATTTTTGGGAAGAAGTATATTAACATTGAGGACAGAAAAGCGGTTTCTCTCCAGAGTGCGTAAACAGTTGGCTACTAAAACATGTTTTATAGGAATACTTAAGATTTCACTGTGACCAGGAGAAAGGTTTACCACCAATGTGTTTAAGTAAGAGTCCCGTTAACTCGTTGTTTCGTAAAAGAACTGTAAAACATGAAACAGTATTAAATGTTTGCTAAAAAATGTATTTACCGCAATCCTGCTCGGGATTCTCTGAGTACTTTAAGCACTCCTGCTTGATGTCGGGATATGATATGTCCACATCAGTGTAGAGTTCTTCATCGCCGCTCCCGGCTGCAGACCCTGGCTCGGGCTTGATGGAGGGACTGTCAGGGCTGCCGGGATCCATACTGCAACTGTCGGCTGAACCGAAAAACAATAATTTACCTACTGAAATCTCTTCGCAAAATCATCTCAGCCATATATATATATATATATATATATATTATATATATATATATATATCTATATATATATACATACCTATTTGACTGTAAATAGTTGCGGATATTGTATACGAACCGTATATTTTTCCGAGAAACGAATCTCGACGTTTCGTTGAATGCTTATTCAACGTCATTAGGAGGACGACCTTTACCCGCGGAGGTAGAGGGCGGACTGATTACTGTTCGTATAAAATATCCGCAACTATTTACAGTTGAATATGTCTAACGACCGTAAAAACAACCTTAACTCTTTAATATACCTATTTGTTTTAAGATTGATCATAAATCCAAAAATGCTGTTTTTTTAACAATATTTCTAGAATTGGAGGTTATGTTAAATTTTTCTCTATGTCACGACTTTATATTGTGTTTTATCTAAAATATAGAGAGGTAAAGTTTTAAGTTTGGATGAAGAAGGTTATCGCCGAAACTACTCATCCGATTTCAAAAATTATTTTACCAATATTTTTAATGGACTCTCAGGGTGGACATAGGTTATATATTATCTCTTTAAAATGGAGGGGCTTTTCGTGGTAACCTATTTTACAACTAAAGATGGCGAAAAATGGTCGAGCGGTGCGTTTCATACGAACGCTGCCTTAACGGTAAGAGATATTTAAATATTTTCTATAGAGAATTTGTAGAACTCAAAAAGTTCTATAAAAAACTCCGAAAAGACATACAAACCTTAACATATTTATTTATATTTTAAGGTTAATACACAAATTGATAAAATATGACTAAAAGTTACTAAAAATCTATGCGTATGCGCGAGGGTAAGCTAGTCTTAAATAAAGGTATATTTTAGATGTATAATCTTTTTTATTTAAAAAAAATACGAAAACAATGAAAATAACTTATACTTTTTAGCTTACTATTGTAGGCCATCAAAATTTATGCATGGGTACTGTAGTGTTAACCGGTCGTATGTCGACCGTACGTAACGCAGAATGTACCCTGTCTGCCGCGCAATTTCGCGCACGATTGCTTTATTTTAGACACTTTTTTGTGATGGTTATATTCATGTAAAAATCAACAATAATCGCTAAAAAGTTACACAGTTTCTGGTTTTTCAATATACAGACTATAATAATTACTTATATTTCAATAATTACTTGTACAATAATGACTTATTAAGTAATTATGAAAATAAGTAACGAAATTTACTGTCGGAAATGTACGCACACGTTTATCGAATAAAACCATGGAAGCAATAACACTAGAGATATTGTAATTCAATATTTTCGTTCTAAATATATCAAAGAATATAAAAATTTAAAAAATAAACACATTTTTAACAGATAAATAACACAATTACTGCACGGTTTGTAAACAACATATGGAATGAATTTTTGTCCGGTTTTCGCGGCAAATGAGGTTATTTGACGAATAGAACTCGTTCAATCATTCAAAAACTTGAGATACAACCAATAACAAGCTTTAAAAACCCATAACCATGGGTAAAATAGGTCAAATTCGCATACGTGTCTAGAAAGGGCAGATCTCAGCTCTGGCATACAGAGGGTATAAAAATATTCGCGTAGATCTACGCTCCGGCATACGACAGGTTAATTATAACATTTTAGCCATTTATCTCCACAGAGCTAAGCGGCAGTCTTGAATGGCCATATCGTGTGGGTATTTCACTTCACGGATTAACAATCGGAGACGTACCTGCTTACCGTCGCACTGGCCAACTTTCCGGAAGTATTCCCGCTTTATATCGGGGAGCGATGTATCTATTTCATCGAAGGACGCATCACCGCTCGCTCCTTGAAATCCGCTCCCAGTTGCGGACCCTGGCTCGCTCCAGACATTGCTGACGTCAGCAATGTCTGGAGCCGCACCCTCCATGCTTGTAGATCTCCCATGAAATGATTCACGATTCGATAGATTAGATAAGCGGTTGACCATAGAAACGAGGTGGGACCATAGACTATATACCATCTATCTGCGGTCCGGTCCTACCTATAAATTCGTTTAATGTTTGTAGTTTAAATTGGTTAGTATGTCTATGGTTTATTTACTTTCTTGCATACATATTAATAAAATGGCGAGTTTTTTGCCAGTTGTAAATTTTTTCTAATCCTCTACACAATTAAGTGAAATAATTGAAACTTTCCGGTATACAGTTGAAATGATTTACACCTGGGTGGGTTCTGATCTCCACCTCTCAGAGGGCAGATCTCCGGCTAGCTTGCCGCTCTGTGGTGTTATCAAATCACAAACTATGTATTTGGAGATGGTCGCTGAAGAAAGGTGGCGGGAATTTGAATAAAAATAGTTAAATTTATACATATTTACATGTAATTAATACTAATTTACATCGTACAAATTCTACAAATGCCTTATCAATATCTATCGTCTAATCTTATTATCTACCTTATTCCTAGAAACCTCGTCGCGTTGTGGGAGCCGGGGTACTTCCGGCCAGGAAGTCAGCGGGCCGGGCTTTCTCGGCGCCGCGCCGCGCTGCTGTCATCTCGCGTCTCCGTCGTCTACGTTCGGAAGCTTGGATCGCTTCACTCGATTTTAACCTTCGAATTCTCCTTATTATAAATGGGGTACATCACAATTATTAGAAATGGGGAGAGGGGGATCACTTTATTTTATGAGCGACTTAACTCAGAAAATTAAAATTTAACTCTATCATTTTGTAGCCCGCTGAATAGAACGGGATGTTCGTTATTGAAATTAATTTCAGCTTTAGCAAAATAATCAATAGTTTTCTGGTAGCAAAGGTTTTTTAAAAAAAATGGAAAATGACCCACCGAGCCCCACGTCTGGGGTACACTGCATCTCACTGTGGGGTACTGTGGATCGCAGCGGGACGCACTGAATCAATACATACAATTGCCATACTTTTGCTGTTGGGATACAGTGATTCGGTTCAACGTAAATATAAAATAAAATTATTACAATTTAACCAGTCTTTGATTAAAATTTATGAGTCTGTAATTGAAACAGTCTTAAAATCTAAAAAAAATCACCGATTAAAGAAATTGAAAAAAAAAAAACTAAAATTATCTTCCACTTCTTGATAAGGATCGCAGTTCACTGTGCCCCACAAGGAAACGGTCCACTCTTCCCCGACACGCCATATTTGAATATGTACCACATTTCTACAATTAACCTAACTTATAAGAAAAGCACACCTTATTATTTCGACGATAGGTCGAAATAAAAAGGTGTGCTTATAATTATCGTGCGATAGGTCGAAATCCCCATGAACGCCCGAAAAAGACTTCCATGCCTCTTTTCCCATATAAAATATACTATAGCTTCGTCTCAATGAAACATCTGTAATATATGTTGTGATTAAATATATCAATTTGGCTATATATGGCTTGGCTCCATACTTGTGACTAATAAATCTATTATAATTTTTCTTACACTATAAGCTTTTGCTCTTTGATTTTATTGCAGCCTTGTGTTGGCAGGGTGTACTAGCAAGAGGGCTTCCATTAAAGTATAATTGAACCCACGTTACTACAAAAGAGGTGTTCTCATTTTGCCACTGAAATGATATATGAGGATAATTTAATTTAAAAATTACGATTGGATATATTTTTTATTTCTAAATATTTGAATAAAAAACACAATTCCAGCTATATTACGTTAATTTAAGTTTATTTTAGGAACGAAAGAATTTTTAAATAATTTTATGTAAACATTGAAATTGTCAAGTACCAATAATATAAAGCATGGAACATGAATATTAGAAGAAGTACATTGGTGAATACAATGAAAAAATAACAAGTAAATTGTACAATATAAATATTATTCAAGAAAAATGTTGAATATCCATAAATAAGAATGGTATTTATATCTAATGCATAAGAATATATAATATCAAACTTACTTCGTGGGTAAAATAAACGTGTTCTCTCCAGTGTCGATTAGCATGTGGATGCAGTTGTTAGATTTACGTGAAGAGGTTTATTTACACTGAGGACAGGAGAAGGCTTTCTCTCCAAAGAGTGTAAACACGTCTCTACTCAAACTCGTTTTATGGGAACACGTGGATAAAAGGAAGCATATTTGGAATACTGCAGGCAATTCGGAATACCACCACATTCCATGCAAGGACAGAAAAATCTACCAGTAATATTTATAACTATTGTATATTCTCCTGTGTCTGCAGTTGAAATATTGTGTGACGTTGTTTCTGCCAAAAATTTTACATACATTATTACGTTGTTATAACCTTATATCGCAAAATTTTAAATTACAAACAAAGAGTTGTATTTTTATAGTTTGGTTTCTATTTAAGCATTTTGTAATGCGTGTTTACTTGTGATGCGAACATGATCTAATAAGATGAATGTTGCTAATAGATGCAAAATTATAATACTGTTTGATACTTGATTTAAGAGTAAAAAATGCGAAAAAGAAGACTAAAAATGATATTGTTGCTGACTCTGATTCTTATGTATCATAAATAATTAATTGGGACAGTTGTTCTTGTGATTGAGTCATTTCTCCTGGTACTGAAAAGCCAAATGATGAAGATGCGGGGTGCTTTTGCCATGATCCTTTCCGTCAAGACGTAAGGAGAGAACTTTAGGTGAAGTGTCTCTTTTAAGTGTAACTAATGGTAAACAATAAATGTGCCGAGAAAGAAGATTTACTTTGATAACTGAGAATGATAAACAAGACAAATACGCTATTCCGAATTATGCATTATATGCATTATTTTGCAATTTTTGTACTTCACAATAAACTATTAGTTTATCTAAATTCTAATCGAGTTTTATTTATAAACCTTCTATAATTTATTATCTGCACTGTAAAATATAAATGGTATTTATATGATTCCTTACCTTCCGAATATGTTCATATACAACATATATTCATATACAACAATAACATCAAGCTGTCATCTTATTCAAGTGCTCTGATTTATATATAATATTTTGAATGGAATAAGACTTTATAATATTGAATTCAGTGAATCTGTTATATCAAAACATGGCGGCAAACGTACACAATTGTTTTGGGTGTAATAAATTAATTAATAAAGGAGGCAGTATTAACTGCAGCTCTTGCAAACAATGGTTTCACAAAAAGTGTAGTGGACTAGACAGTGTTAATTTTAATAAATTTGCTGCGGAATTTAAGAAATACGGGCAAATTAACTGGAAATGCCAGTCATGCATTTCGGAGGTGAGCATTATAGAGTCTGACAGTGAGGAAGACGGTGATGAGGATGGCATCAGTGCTTTGCCGACGCTGACTAATCAGATTGAACATCTTTTTAAGAAATACCTAGCTCCTTTCACAAAACGAATGGAGAACCTTGAGTCCAGTGTCGCTGGTATTAGGTCTGACCTCAAAAACAGCTGCCAAGCAATACACGCAACTGAGCAAAAGAATCAGTGCGGTAGAAGATAAAGTTAACGCAGGTGGTGTCATACCAGTCACACCTGACGGTATTATTTCTGAAATCTACGAGAGGCAGAAGTGTGAAACTAAAGTTATTGCTTTAAACGTCCCGGAATCAGAAAAGCTTGCCGGCGCTGACCGGCTCCAAGAAGACCGTGACAGGCTGTCTACGATAATTCCTCAGGAGGTATCTGACTCTGTACCTAATATGAAACTACGTCGACTTGGCAAGGCAGCAGAGGGGAAGACCCGACCCCTACTACTTGAAACTCCATCTGCTAATGAAGCGAGGACTCTATTGAAAACAAAACCGTCGGAAGGATCTAGAGTGATTTTCAAACAATACCTTACACCAGCACAACAGAAGCACCTTCAGGAGCTGAGATTTGAATTAAACGCTCTGGTGGACAATGGAGACGTAAACAAGACCATTAAATACGTCAATGAAATTCCGAAAATAGTTGACAAACATACATTTCGCCCACCAAAATCAAAAACGATGCACAAAGAAAAATAATTTACAAATTTATTATCAAAACACAAGAGGTCTTAGAACTAAACTAAATAGTTTTTTAACCTCTTCAGCAAGAAACAATAGTGATATAATCTGTGTTAGTGAGTCTTGGTTAAACTCTTCTATAGCTGATGGAGAAGTAATTAATGACACATTTTCAATATTTAGAAAGGATAGGGATATCAATACAAGTATTTACAGCAGAGGAGGTGGAGTATTTATTGCTGTGAAGCGCAGTATATCAGCCGAGCTACTATCGATCAACATTAAAAACATCGAACAAATTTTTGTTAAAATAAAATGTACAGACGGCGATGTCATAGTTGGATGTATCTACATACCACCGCACTCAACGACCGACATCTATTCTAAACACACCAACACAGTCTCATTTATTCAAGCTAAATACCCCAACTCCAAGATGCTCATTGTAGGCGACTACAATATCCCTAGTAGCCTTCCACCAGATGACTGCGAAAATCTCATCTACAACGAACTACTCCTCACTGGATGCATGCAAATGAACAAAGTACGGAACTCATACGATCATCTCCTCGACTTACGCTTCAGTAATTTCTACGTGGAACCAGAGAAATCACACCCTATAATTGACGAGGATGAACACCACCCTGCTTTGCACGTTTACGTTAGTAGCAAGGCCAACTTAAAACCACATAGCCCACCAACCTACGCATTTGGACGTGCTGACTATGTAGCAATCAACAGATTCTTCCTAAGGACCAACTGGATTGAGTTATACATGATTGACACCGTTGATGATAAAGTTAAGTGATTTTATGAGAAAATCAATGAATGCATTGAGTACCATGTTCCAGTCTTCTCAAAGAAAACCAGCGACTACCCGTGTTGGTTCTCAAAAGAACTCATAAATAAAGTTAGGTAAAAAAAAGAGGCACACGCGCACTACAAGAGAACACACACAAAACCAGCATATATCCGATTCAAGAAGCTGAGATTGGAGTGCAAAAAATCCAGTGTCAGCTGCTACAGGAACTATGTTACCAGGATGGAGTCCCTGATGGAGACCGATGCTAGCCAGTTCTGGAAATTTGTGAAAAACAAGCGTCGTAATAACCTTGACATTCCATCTGAAATGTCTTGGAGTGAGAAAACAGCTGTTATTAGTGGTGAAATAAGTAACCTCTTTGCATCATACTTCAGGAGTAGCTATACTATTAACAACGCTGCCCCAGCGGACCATAATACTAGTATTCGAAGCGTCAAAGATGCTAACTTATCAGAATTTAGCGTCACCTTTGATAACGTCTTTAAACAGCTAACGAGCCTGAAGGTCAGCAAAGGATCTGGGCCCGACGGTGTACCGAATCTCTTCCTAAGGAATTGTGCAGCCGGTCTCTGCGAGCCCATAACGCATATATTCAGCAAATCACTACAGCTTGGAGTCTTTCCCTCGGCATGGAAACTCTCGTTCATAAGCCCAATTCACAAATCTGGTACTAGGTCTGAGGTAACTAACTACCGCCCGATATGTATACAAGTTGCCGTGTCAAAGCTTTTCGAGAAACTAATTCTTCCTCAACTTACATTTGCATTCAAAAATATAATTACTACAAAGCAGCATGGCTTCTTCGGTGGCAGATCTACAACAACGAATCTGTATCTATACATTAACTACATACTCAATGCTCTGAACCAGGGGGTGGATGTACATGCTATCTACACAGATTTCAGTAAGGCTTTCGACATGGTAGACCACGGAATCCTGATTGACAAGCTCGGTCTGTATGGTGTGAGAGGCACAGCATTAGAGTGGTTCCATTCGTATCTAACTGGCAGATTCCTACAAGTCAGAGTTAATGGATTTATCTCTGAAGAGTATGAAGTATCCTCTGGTGTCCCTCAAGGGTCAAATCTTGGTCCGATTCTCTTTAATGTTTTCATCAATGACATCGCAGACAATTTACTATCCGATTACCTACTATATGCAGATGACATGAAAATTTTCAGAAGAATCGTGAATGACCAAGACTTAGAAATTCTTCATCACGATCTCAATGAACTCCACAGGTGGTGTACTAAAAACAAACTAATGTTAAATATCGGTAAATGCTCAGTAATGTCATTCTCTAGATCACGAAATCAATATCAGGCTAATTATCTCATTGATGGACATCATCTCCCGATAGTCACCTCGGCAAAGGACCTTGGCGTTATTGTGGACCATAAACTGAATTTCTCAAGCCACGTGGAGAAAGTTGCGTCACAAGCTTTCAAGACTCTTGGTTACATCATTAGAGCTGGGAAGGACTTCAGCAATGTCTACACGCTGGTATGACTATTCGACAGTCTTGTGAGACCGATTTTAGAATACTGTTCTGTCATTTGGTCGCCGTATACCAATAAACTAATCAATCAGCTCGAAAGAATACAACGTAAACTATGTAAATGCATCGCCTATCGTACACGATCACCAGGAGATATTGAGACCGTATATAACAGATTTAGAATCAGCAAACTAATCACTCGAAGACAATTGTCTGACCTGACCTTCTTCTACAAATCTGTCAACGGACAGATAGACTCGCCCGAGATCCTGGAACAATAAGAGTGCGTAGATTGTTAGAAACCACTAAATACACAAAAAGTTACGTGTACAATGGCCCAAGATATAGGATTGCCAATCTGGTGAATAGCCACTGTGTTGATATCAACTTCTTCGATGAATCATACGTCTCATTCTCATCAGCGGCAAAAAGATTGTTATCACAGTATTAAAATTACTCTCAACCCTATATGATTATACCATGTTGTTACTATGCTAGTATTGTTTTTTATATATGTGCAATTTTTCTAATCCATTCATTTAAGTCTATCATTTTTGTGAAATCAATGTATATAACCGATTGGCGTATGAATAAATAAATAAATAAATAAATATGCTTCCTTTCCTCTATAATTACATACATTGAGATCAGGAGAAAGGTGTTTCTCCATTGAGTGTAGGCATGTTGGCCGTTAAGCTTGATTGAAGGGAAAAGGTTTTCCACCAGCGTGCGTAAGCATGTGTTTCCTTAAATATTTTCTTTGGGAACAAGCATAATCACATTGCGAACAAGATAATGGTTTTTCGCCAGTGTGTACAAGAACGTGGAGGGTTAAGCTTGATTTTCGGGAACAAGCGAAATCGCATTGAGAGCAGGAGAAAGGTTTCTCTCCAGTGTGTTTGAACATGTGGCACTTGAGGCTTGATTTACGGAAAGAACTATATTTGCAAAGATTGCAGGAGAAAGGTTTTTCTCCTAAGTGTGTAAGCATGTGTCTACTCAAACTCGGCTTATGGGAACATGTATAATTACATTGAGAGCAGGAGAAAGGTTTCTCTCCAGTGTGCGTAGACATGTGGGCCTTTACGTTTGATTTATGGAAAGAAGTATAACTACATTGAGAGCAAGAGAAAGGTTTGCCACCGGTGTGTGTAAGCATGTGATTCCTTAAATATATTTTTTGGGAACAAGTATAATCACATAGTGAACAAGACAAAGGTTTTTCGCCAATGTGCACAAGAACGTGGCGGGTTAAGCCTGATTTTCGAGAGCAAGCAAAATCACATTGAGAGCAGGAGAATGGTTTCTCTCCGGTATGCGTAAGCATGTGGCTCTTGAAGCTTGATTTGTGGGCAGTAGTATATTTACATTGAGGGCAGGAGAAAGGTTTCTCCCCAACGTGTATAAACATGTGCCTACTCAAACTGGTTTTATGGGAACACGTATAATTGCATCGAGAGCAGGAGAAAGGTTTTTCTCCAGTGTGTTTTAATACATGATTTTTAAGTGTCCATTTTCGTGAACTAGTATAATTACATTGAGAGCAAGAGAAAGGTTTATCTCCAGTATGTGTAAACAGGTGGGAATTTAAACTTGATTTATGTGAACAAGTGTAACTACAGTGAGAGCAAGAGAAAGGTATCTCTCCGGTGTGTGTCAGCATGTGGCACTTGAATTTCGATTCGTGGGAGCAAGTGTAAGCGCATTGTAAACAGCTAAAATTTGGACCCTTGGACATTTTTGTAGTGCAGTCTGTACGTCCTTTTAAGGATTCTGGAAAAAATACGTAATTTTTAATTAAACGTTTAAATAGTATTTCTAATTTATTTCTCTCCAACTAAATATATATTTAAAATAGAAAATTTGATTTCATTTTTTTTCTTAAATATCTTCATATCCTGGTGCACTATTCATTCAATGGACTTCGGCCATTACTTTATTGACGACAAATCTAAATCGCTCTACAGAACACTTGCCGAACCACTGTTTTAAATTTTTCTGCAATTACGTTCTTCTTTTTCCAAGGCGCCAAATTTTCATATTGAGATTCGAAAATTTAGTCTCGCAATTTAGGCAGAAAATAATGTCTTGCAGGCATCTCATTACAAAGCCAATATAAAACAATGTGTTACCGCTGTCCTGTTCAACCCTCCTAGAATACTCGCACTCCTGCTTGGTGTCGGGACATGATAAATCTGCACCAGCGATGAAGTCTCCAGCACTCCCGGGGGACCCTGGATCGGGCTTGATGACAGGACTGTGGAGGACGGAAGAGTCCGCAACTTTGGTGTCGGCAGCTGCATCAGAAGTACAAAAATATCGAAATATATTCCCAAAATTACATCGGCAAGTTAAAAGAAAGACATAGTTTAAATTAATATTAGATATTGTAACCTAGTTAGGCTATATGGTAAAATAAGTAAATTTGAGATCAGAAAACAATGTTTGCAAGCAAATGACACAAAAATACTGAGTGAATCCCGGATAAATAATAAAAGTTAGTATTTTTTTTCATAACATCACAGACATCGTGAGTCAGAAAGACATAAACATGTAGTACCTACGCACTCTGCAAAACTAAAATAGAATAAAGTAAAATTAGATGAAACTTTGTGTAGGGGAAATCAAGCAGAGATGCTAATCAGTCAGAATCATAGTTGAAAAATATCTAGATGCAAAAAAGACCTACACATGGCATTTATAGACTTGGAAAAACATTTGACACGGTACCCCGAAGTCCGATATGGGCGGCATTGAGATCTCATAACGTACTAGAAGGATATATGCTCTCCATACAAGATTTGTATTCTGACGTTGAAACACATCGGGAAGATGACCAATATTGCCAATTAAAGTGGGGATACACCAAGGATCTGTCCTCAGCCCACTGCTATTCACAATGGTCATGAATTATCTAACAATTGACGAATTGACATGAAGTTAGGTACAGAAAAGTCGGAAATAAAACTTCTAGCCGTAGGAAGAATTACGGCTAGAATTTTAAATCAACTTTTTCTTAAGATAAAGATTATTTCATTAATATTTGTTTCTCAGAATCTTTACTAATGCACGGCTTTTTTTCTTGTATGCGCTGCACGCCACTGACTGATAGCAGAAGGTGGAGAAACATCCTTAAGGATAATGGCCTAAAAATTAGCAGGAAAAATACTGAATATCTGTACCTGCCATTTGAAGACATAAATACTAAAATAATAAAACTCCTTCGATGCCATTAAATGGAGAAACATTAGCCAACTGTGACTCTTTTAAGTATCTGGGCTCACTCATTTACAGAGACGGTGCAGCGGATGTCGACCATAGAATAGGTGTGGGATGGATGAAATTAAGATCCGTAACAGGAATCTTGTGTGATCCGAAAATGCCTATAAAACTTAAAGGAAAGATATACCAGACTCTTGTTAAACTCATAAGGTATGACTGTGAATGCTGGACTATGTACAAATCTTACTCTACGTTACTCGAAACAGCAGAAATGCGAATGTTTAAATGGTCGGCAGGAGTATCACTAAAAGACAGGATCAAAAGTTTACGCATTTCTGGTAGCCTGGGCGTCAAGGACAAACAAAAAGCTGGAGGAATGACATTTGAATGTGACGGCGCATATGAAGGAGACCACACGGTGAAGCAAGCCATGTCTATGGAGCTTTATTGACAGTCATCCCGACTATTTAACAAGAATTACAGTGAGAACAAGATAAAGGTTTCTCTCTATTGTGTGTGTAAAATTGTGGTTTCTACATCTTAAAAATAACCATTTTATATTCTGAAGCAAGGAAGTTTTCCTTGAAAAGAGGGGTAAAAATATTGGGCAATAATCAACGGAGAGTTGGTAGGCGAATTACAATACTATCATTCGAATTTCGTTAACTCAACCTAGACCTGCCCTCAGATAGGGACTGCTACAAAATACTAACAAATGTTTTACCGCTGTCCCGCTCGGCCCTCCTGGAGTACTTCTCACACTCCTGCTTGATGTCAGGACAGGATATGTCCACAGCACTGTGGGGCTCCCCCCCGCTCCCGAGGGACTCTGGCTCGGCCTTGATGGAGTACTCCAGGCACTCCTGCTTGATGTCAGGACAGGACATGTCCCCAGCGCTGTTGGGCTTCCCTCCGCTCCCGGGGAACCCTGGCTCGGGCTTGATGCCGGGATCCATGCTGCTACTGGTAGCTGCATCAGACACAATAGTCAAAATATTCCGAAAATAAATCTCTCAACTAAGTCATTTTCGCAAGTTTATATTTAAACGGTGAAAGATTTCCTAAAGGCATGTAAATTGATAATAAATGATTCAAAACCGAACTAATCCAGACAGCAATTTTGGCAAAACTAAGCTAAGTCACTCTTTGGACTCCTTGGGTGTGAATTAAGTTTGTACTAAAGTAATCCAAATGCAATTCATTACTTTTTTGATCAAACTTCTGTTTTGTGTTAATTTTTTTTCTTACTGCAAATGTGATCTAAGTTCATTAAATGCTACTTGGAATACTTCACCGTTCATTAAGCCTAAGTTTTGCGTATATCCATCATTTATCAAACATCTTTTAATACATATGTTAGGCACAAGTAAAATATGAACTAAAACGTCTTTCAATAATTATCTCAACATTAACAAAACTAATAAGGCGACTTGAGGCATTCGAGATGTGGATCTACAGAAGAATTCTCAAAATAATCTGGATGGACAGAGTTATGAACGAAGATGTTATGGCTCGGATGAATAAAGAAAAAAGTTATTACAATAAAAATCCGAAAACTTCAATATCTAGGACATGTGATGAGACATCCAGAGAAATACGAGATCTTGTATCTCATCTCATAATGCAGGGACAGATTGCCGGAAGTCGGGGCCCTGGAAGAAGGAGACTTCATGGATGAAAAACTTGAGACAGTGGTTTGGCCAGTCTACTGTGGAGCAGTAAACAAAGTCCGCATAGCCAACATGGTAGCCAACGTCCGGTAAACGGACAGGGCACGGGAAGAAGAAGAAGAAGAACAAAATGCTACTTGGATTACTTTTGTTTTGAACCAGCCAAATATGGCACTAGTTAAACACAAGAGGGGGGATGTGTCGCCGACGACAGTAGAGACAGACGCGAGCTTTGTGCCTGTAATGTAACATGCACGAACAAAATGTTCGCTCTTTGGGCAGTGTGTGAACGACGTTATCGGGCCGCCGTTGGTACCTTTTGTCATGATTTCATTTTGAAAAAACCATTAAAAATTTGAAAAATCCAAAATTATACTATAATTATTATTATTTTTTAACGAAAATTTGATAGATCTTCTTGATCGTCGCCACGAGTCTGCTTGCAAAGTTTCAGCTCGATTGGATCACCGGAAAAGGGTTAACAATCGATCCAAAGTTTTTTCGTCAAGGAAACAAGCAAGCAGACGCCACGAGTTAAAAGAAAGGAAGGAAATTACTAAACCATAAAAACCAAGTTATTATTTTACTCCCTTTCATTGTAAATTAAGTTTACCGTCATGTAATAATTGATTGACTGAAAATTAAACATGTCTAGACAAATATCTACGTCAAAAATCTCTAAAAATATCTCTTTATTATTTGATTTCTTCCCAAAAAACCGAAGTGTGCTGTCATCTTTGAACCAATTGTCATAAATTTTCGAAATTCGTAGTGAAGTACCTATTATACCTACCGACGGAGTAATTCAAATTTTAAATATTCCGTGATGTTATCGGGCCGCCGGCGCCGTTGCTAGTAATCGAACGTTTGTAATGATTCTAATTTGAAAAAACCATTAAAATTTCTAAAAATCCAAAATTATACTATAATTATTATTATTTTTTAACAGAAATTTGATAGATCTTTTTGATCGTCGCCACGTGTCTGCCTGCAAAGTTTCAGCTCGATTGGATCACGGGAAAAGGGTTAAAAATCGATCCAAAGTTTTTTCGTCAAGAAAACAACCAAGCAGACGCCACGAGTTAAAAGAAAGGAAGTAAGAAGGATGAAATGTCTCTCCTTGTATTTGAATGAAAAATACTCGGAAAAATATTCGGTCCAGTACAGATAAACGGGGTTTGGAGAATACGATACAACGAGCTGATCTACAATATTTACGAGTCCAACCTCATACAACTTAGGATAATAGAGAGGCTGTGATAGGCGGGCACGTAGAATGAATAAGTGAAGAGAGAATGCCAAAAAAGATTCCCCACACAAAGCCCCAAGGCAGACGCAGCGTTGGTAGACCCAAACTCCGATGGCTGGATGGAGCGCAGCAAGACGTGAAAACCATAAGCATCAGGGATTGAAAGAGTGTGTGTCAGGATAGAGGAAAGTGCAGAGAAATGTAGGAGGAGGCCAGGGTCCACAAGGGCTGTGGAGCCACTGATGATGATGATTGAGGTGATTCTAATAGGAATTGTTATTTTGATTTCGCAAAGAGCATTTTGTACCTACGTCAAGGTAACCGTTTATAATTTTATATGGTATCATTGAATCAGCGATTATTCTTGTATTAGATACAGACAGTAGACGAAAATGAATTGATCTGTATCGGTACGATTCAAATTGATTGCTGGTACCTTCTCTAGAAACTATTTTTTACATATTTGTCGTAGTTTGGTGCCCATATCAGCGACGCATATTCATTAGCAAGCTACAAAAAACTATTGCAGATTATTTTCGTAAAAATAAATTCGTAAATGTTAGTGCTATATATTTCACAATTATTTTCATATTCCTGGATACCATATGTACATATATTTTTTAGTAATTCTTCTATAATAATGTATAGGGAATGAACCGGAATAGGGCCGACATTTTTGCTGATAATATAACTGTGTATAGGACAAAGTTGATACAATTCTTTACATCCAAACTAAATGGTAATGGATAATAAATTTTTCTTTTTCTTCTTACTACTTAAACTTCTCTTTTTAATTTACATAAATCTATAAGATATACTTGAATCTTTTAACAGCAATCTTAATTTATACAAATCTATTTTATGGACTTGAATCTTTTAACAGCAATCTAAATTTACACAAATCTATTATATTTCCTTGAACCTTTTAACTGTAGATATATTTGTCTTATGTTATTTTTATTTTATTTTATATTTTGTATATTTTATAAAAGCCCGGGCGTTAAGTAAATAAATAAAATAAAATAATGCATTGCTTAATATTTGTTTTTGTTTCATTTTTACTTCTATGATCCAGGATCCACCCTTTCTTTGTTATTCTGCTTGTAGATCTTCACTTGGTCACGGAGCATTTCTCCGGTGAAAAATAAACAGTCTTTAATTCCACGGACCTACAAATTTTCCTTAAATATATTATAAGAAGAGGCTAAAAAGAATTACACACTCCTGTCACTTGTCACAACCCTATCGAAAAATCGAAAACGAACTAGAAAAGTCTAGAAGCCACGAGTACATTCTCCTTAACACTGGAAAGATCTAGGAGATACGATACCAGCAGTTTTAGCTTACTACGAATTAAAAAGTCTTATGATGTTATTGCTATTTGAGAACAATTAAAAATTGTAGTTACTCGAAGAATGAAGCCCAGTATTCTAAATCTTATCCACATAACCATAGGACCAATGTAATTTGTATATCTAATTTTGTGGATTCTGTGGTGGTTATATTGTATTACGCCGAATTCCTAACAAGCAAGTAAACAAATTAAGGAAAATTGAAAGGTTCAAACTTGTGCCTTATCGTGGACTTGTGAACTTACCTTTAATTTATTTCACTCAAGTTTATACGCTACTGATTTGAAGAACATTGTAAGCAATATACCAATTTAAAGAAAAAGAAATTGAAGCACAGCTCATTGAAGAACGTCGAATATTAAATTAAAATAGTTTTGACATCGGTGTGACTCTGGTGGTACGGCGACACCGCCATAGACAAAAATGGCAAGAAATAGTCAACTGTAATCTTCAATTCCTGTATAACATTTTGCCGGGGCAAATTATTTTATATTGACAAACGCATAATTTTATAAAATTATACAGGGTGTATCAGAACTAGCAGCAGAAACTTGGCAGGTATATTCCTGACTATGTTATGAGTCTAAAATGTTCAAGCAACCATGACCTAATTAATATCAATAGTTATTGAGATATGCAATATCAACGTCTACATTATTTTTTCAATATTTCTGACTTATTTTTTGCAAAAAGTTGAAGAATTATTACAATAACTTATATCTATTATGAAAAATTCATTTGCTTCAATACAACTTAAATAAAATGATAAAAACCTTCCAAAAATTGAAAAGTTTTTTTTTTTACAAGGTTTTTATCATTTTATTTAAGTTGTATTGAAGTAAATGATTTTTTCATGATCGATATAAGTTATTGTAATAATACTTCAACTTTTTCTAAAAAATAATGTAGACTTTGATATTGCATATCTCAATAACTATTGATATTAATTAGGTTATGGTTGCTTGAACATTTTAGACTCAAAAAATAGTCAGGAATCTACCGGCCAAGTTTCTGCTGCTAGCTCTGGTACACCCTGTATATAATAAATATGGTTCAAGGAATATATTTCAAATATTAAAACATTCGGAAAATCGACATTTTTATTCCGATCGAGTGGTCATGTATGCCCGCGCGTGTAAGTACAGACAATTGAATGAAATGAATGAACTCTGTAGGTAAAAAGGTTTGAATATTATGACATTTGAGTTCGGGGGATTTCGGCAGATAATAGATAATACAAGAACAAAAAAGAGTTAGTATGTAAGGGGCCATGGGGTCAACACAGCGAGACAAGGGGGGGGGTCACAAGCTTTGAGACGTCATATATATCTCTACATGAGAGAGTACGGGCATTATCCTTGGCTTTACCCAACCGAGTTTCTCCAGGGTATGCTTGGCTACAATAGTTTAGAGACTAGAAGGAATGTGTATTTGATTACACACTTTTATCGATTGTTGCGCGGTATGATCGACAATACTGAAATTATGCAGAGCATTGGTTTGTATGTTCCTGATAATTACCTTAGACATCGTCAGCATAGATTGTTTCACATTCCAATATACAGGACCAACCTGCCGATGGTTATGCCTGTTGGAAAAGCTACAGCTATGCTGAACAAGATCGCTTTGGATATTGATATATTCCATGTGTCTGAGGGGGTTTTCCGAAGCAGGATTCTCCTACACCTTTGACCAGATTATACAGGTCACTTCTAATTGTTTAATAATTGTTTAATAATAAATTAGTATTTTAATACACAATATGTATATGTATGTATGTATATGTATATGTGTATGTATGTATACATATGTGTTTATGTATATGTATATGTGTATATGTATATTTTTAGATGTAAGTTAATAATATGTATGCATTGAACAGAATGTTTGTAATGTACATATTATGTAATAAATAAAAATTGAAATTGAAATTGAAATATATAAATCTAAAGCATCAAAACTCAACTTTAACGTGAACCGTAAAAATATTAATATATACATCGAATGTTCCTAAAATTATCCTAATCGAGAACGAAGTGACTGCTATGCCAGTCATAATAAATAGGTGATATAAAGGAATGGGTTCCAAGTCCATGAACACGAGATGATTAAATATTGTATCGTTCATTTGCGTTATATTTTGTAATATTTATAAAATGCTTAGTTTATTTCTGATTTTACGAAAAAATATAATTATATAAATAATTATATATATAATAATTATAAATATATTTTTTATTATAAATATATAAATAATTTTGAAATTGCAATTTTTAATAATTTCTTAATTTTAAATTGCAAAATATGTAACGTCACATTCCAAAAATCCTGAAATTGGTGTGACCTAATATATGGATGGACCCTAAAACGCAAAAATTACTAACAAATTTTATTTAACCCTCTCTTCCCTATGATGCGTAACTACTATTGCTTCTAATAACTTTTAATATTTCTATAAATATAATAAATAACGGGTTAGGATTTTAGGTATTCCTCCATAATATATTTACACATTGAATTAAAAAATAATATTGATAATTATCAGAATTTTTCTGGTACATTAGAGGTATTTTGTGAAAATCGGAAATAAATTCACCAATACAATCGAACGTGTGCCAGTGTGCGGCTTATAAACAGCGCTGTGAGTAAAACGAGACGATACGTGAAGAGTGTGCCGGAAGCGCGACACTATATTCGCGTCTTACTCTTGCCCACTTTGCTATAAGGAAGCGCGAGAAATAGAACAGTGTGTTTTGCCGTTTCGCAGTTCCCGGTAGTAGCTCTCGGGCATTCATCCAGAGTGGTCGTGCGGCCCGTTCCGTGAGCGTTGCCAGAAGGTTTTTTCATGTTTTCAGCAAATAAAGCTCAATTATTATCATTTTTGACCTCAATTATAATTGTTTTAAGGAGTTAGCTATGAATGTTCTTATTTTTCCGATTTCAAATCACTAATTTTTTATTGTGTACTGACTACACAGCACCGGAACGCGCGTTTTTATTTTAGCATCGTAAGGGAAAGGTTAACATGTATAACTATATACGCCTATTAATCATTGCCAAACGCTTTTCGTGGGCGATTTCTTCCGTCAGACGCTTTGAAACTCTTTACATAATCATGTCACTTACGTTAAAAATTCATCGGGAAGGACAGTTAGAATGGCTGAAAGTTTGCTGTTTATCTCTTTATTTTTGACATTTCTGACATATTTTGACAGGAGCGTCATCTGGCGGCTTTATCTCGAAGTTTGAGCTTAGTTTACTAGGAAAGAAAATTCAGTGACGTGACCTTTATTCTCTACCCTAAATACAATACCCACCTATATAAAATTCTCATCTATATATTAATTACCCTAACCAATGTCGTACGTTTCTGCATTTGGATAATTTATGTTGCCACTTAAAAAAAAAACATTTTAGAGTACCCTAAAAAGATTAAAAAATATAGGAATACGAACAAACTGATATCAAAAAACATCCAAATCCAAATTATCGAAAATTAAAATATCGGAAATTATAGATTTTTTAAAATATTTTCGTGGAATCCGTGTATTCAAAACAGCCAACGTAATTGCAGTCAACGAATTTTTGTGCTGGCCATATCGCTTTATGACATTGACGGTAAGTATACGTTTACGCTTTTCTCTTTTCTTTTTATTGTTTTTGCGTGGTTTTTGCATTAATCTTGCTTCAATAAACGTTCAAAACATTTATTTTACGCTTTATTTTTAAACGCTTTATATATATTTATTAAACTGCGAAGTGATCTTAACCCTACATTCAAAAACATACGTCTCTCATATAACCTCAAAAGTAGCACAGCGCTTGACGCGAAATGTGTCATTTTTATTGTTTTTGCATTAAACTCGCTTCAATATTACGTTCAAAACATTTATTTATTTTACATTTATTACGCTTCATATTTATTTTATAACCTCAAAAGTAGCACAGTGCGTGGCGCAAAATGTGTCATTTTCCCCGTATTTATACATAAATATATTATTTTTCAGAATTCCAATGGAAGACTCAACATCACAAACCGGCAATTTGATGGAGGAGTTTTGTGGAAATGACTGGAGGATTGCAAGACGAAGAATTGAAAATATGACTCAAGAAGAACGCGACAGTCAGAATGCGAGACGAAGGATTGAAAATATTACTCAAGATGAACGCGAAAGGCAGAATGCGATTCGAGTCCACAATATGAATGAAGACCAGCGTGAACGTAACAATGCCAGACGTAGAGTGTCAAACATAACAGAAGAGAAACGTGAAAGAAGGAATGCTATTCGTAGAATATCAAACATGACAGAAGCGGAACGCGAAAGAAGAAATGCTAGGCAAAGAGTGTATGCTGAAGGAAGAAATGCGACATCTTCTTATTTTAAATGTGCCATTAACAATTTTAATTCAGTTGCAGATCAGCATTATTTAGGTTCCATGGAGAAGCAGTGTACTGTAGAACATTGAAAGGCGGTTCATTTTGGTGCTGAAAAGGGTAAGTTACTTCATAGTTGTTGCCACAATGGAAAAATATCCCCGCAAGTACTGCCGCAATATCTAGAAGAATTGGGGAGTTTATTTCTAGAAAACAGTAATGAGTCTAAAAATTTTAAGGAATTTATTCGTCAATACAACTGTGCTAATGCATTTGCATCTTTCGGAGTGCAAATAAGTGACATACCAGGTGTAGGCCCGTATTGTTTATAAATTTCAGGTGAAGTATATCATAGAACGTCTAGAAGTTTGCAGAGTGATGGAGAGGTGCCGGCATATGCGCAACTATATGTTTACGATGCGGATGAAGCTGTCAGGGTACGTATGAGCCATCCGTCTAACCTTAGATGTCAACAAAATATAATGGAAACTATTGATAATGTCATCCGTCGTGTAAGTCCATATGCTCTCCAATACAAAAGGTTGAAAGAAGCGGTTGAGGAAGAAGAATCTATAGTTGCAGGGCACGGGGGCCAGATGCGGAATATTCAACTACTCTTTACGCGTTCTTCGTTAGATGACCAAAGAAGGTATAATGCTCCATCTAATAATAACGAAGTCGCCATTGTGTATATAGCAGATTACGAAGGTAGGTTACCATCAAACGTAGATGTTGCTGTTCACCCTAAGAATGTAGGAGGTCTCCAGCGTATTAATATGTTATCAAAACATTTAGATCCGATGGTTTTTCCATTGTTATTTCCATCAGGTGAATTTGGTTGGACTCTACAGCCTCAAATAATACAACATTAACTGCATGGTTTAAACTTAACCAACAAGATAATGAGGCATGTAATATTAAGTATCAGGATTTAACTAATTTCTATGTTTTTTCCAGCAATAAGCAGTGGAAGAAGAGGCAATGTGGGTCGCATGTCCCCCGTTTCTCCTAGAAATATAGACTTATTTTTTTACAAGTGACTGGCGCTACGTCCTTTGAATCTTTGCGGACTGTTAATGGTTGTCTACTTCCTACATTTCATCGATGATATTGGAGAATGGCAGCGTTGCATGGCTGAAGCTTCAAGGTATATGATGCCCAAAGCTCTTCGTGACCTATTTTTCTTATTAATGATTTATTGCCTCCAACCAGATCCGTTGCAGCTGTGGAACGATTTCAAAGATTTGATGTCAGAAGACTTTAGTCCTCAAGGTGCTACTGCAGAAATTGCACAAAATTGTTCCCTTTTGTATATTCAAAAGGCATTAATAAATGAAAATTCTTCTTGCACATCACAGGGTTTGCCGGGACCAGATTACAGCAATACTTATAATGAAGTGGTTGATATTAATTTAGCATTAGAAAGTTCTTTAGGGTTAGAGATGGCTAGAAAACTCAATCGAGAACAACATTGTGCTTTCGACAGTATATTAAGTAAAAAATATTCAGATGTACCTGAAACAAAAAAATGATTCTTTATTGACGGTCCTGGTGGCACAGGTAAAACGTTCCTTTATAAGACTATTATACATACTTGAAGAGGAAAATCTAAGAAAGTTTTATCGGGTAGACGTACTTGTCACATGGCTTTTAATTTACCTCTTGATTTATAGAATAGCACAATATGCAGAGTGACATCCAAGAACTGTGCAATTATAAGTGCAGCTGATGTTATCATCTGGGATGAAGCACCGATAGTGTCAGTTATAGCTTTAGATATAATTGAACGTACTCTGCGCGATATAATGGGTAATAATGATATTTTTGGCAATAATTTAATTATTTTGGGCGGCGACTAGACAAATTCTACCACTTTCTCGAAGGGCTTCTCGCGGTCAGTTAGTAGCGACATCTATTAAAAACAGCCAACATTGGAAAAATTTTACTATTTTCAATTTGAAAACTAATGTCCCCGCTTTAGAAGGTGAAAATTCATTTACACAGTGGCTTTTAGATTTAGGCGATGGAAAGCTGCCTCCTGTGGAAGGAAAGTATGCGTCATCAGTGCTTATTACAAATGAAAGTGTAAGTCAAAATGTTCAAAGCATATATAATGAAGTACGTTCTATAGCGGATGTTCCCCTAAACGAGCGATACTGTGTCCAAAGAATGAACATGCTCGATTGGTTAACGAAGATGTACTCTGGCGTTTAGAAGATCCAATCTTTACATTTTATTCTGTGGATAGTATTAAAGATGATGGTCGTGAAATGGACTACAAAATGATATATTTTTAAAATACATTAATGTATCAATAATCATTAAACTAAAATGCTATGTAATTTATTAATAAATAAGACGCTGTAATTTTATCGATAAAAATAAATACAAATAAGAACTCGATAGCTGTTTCATTTTTTGTGTCACTGACAGCTACCATAGACAGTAAAACCTGATTTTTTCACTGAAATTTTGTCTGTCACTGACAGCTACCATAGACACTAAAACCTGATTTTTTTCTCAATGTTGATGAATTCATTATTTTTAAACTAGCCAAACTTAAAAAGTCAAAGTTGACAGAATCACAATGTTATAGTGACTGTCAAGAAACAAAAAAAGAAATATTGCTCACTTCAGAATACGGCCGATTATCAAATTCTATTAACTTTGTAACAGTAAGGAAAACAATTGTGTTTGTTGCAGAGCAAACACAATTGGCCGCGGGACGACCGTCATTGGCCGCGAAGCGGCCACAATAGCAAAAATGGAAATTTGCCAGATACAATTGGCCGCGAAGCGGCTGACGTAGGCATAGGAAAACAATTATGTTTGCTGCACAGCAAACACAATTACTACCTGTTATGTGCCGAAATCCCCCTAACTCAAATGTCATAATATACGAAACTTCTTACCTAATATATTTATTATTATTACCTCATATAACTCTATAACGTAACGCAAGTTACATAATTAGCTTGTTGACAATGCACGTATGATACATTGTGCTGTTGTCTATTATATCTAGATGTCAGGGTCTTTGTAAACAGGGACTCGTTCTCCTCTAAGTATAAGGCCGGCGCCACACTGTGCGGATCTTCTGGCACGTCAAATTGGCAAAGAAAATCGATCGAACGATCGTCCGCGCTATGCGTTTGAAAAGCGCATATTGTATGCTTAACCCTAGAAGCCTAATCTACGCCTGCGATGCGTACACGAAATCGAAAATTCTATATCTCTTTCTAACGGGTGAAGTTAGCGCCTCATGCTGTTTAAGCAACTCATTAGCCCACGGGAGCTTGCCGGTGATGCCCGTGTGGGTAAGGTAAGTCCCGCCATTTTTGACTTATTGTTATCAGAATAATTATGTTACTGAAGAGGTTTTCCCTTTACAAGAATGCTGCATGTGTAATCGACTTCAGATAGGAGAACCTGAGCCCAAAAAACGTAATTAATGCGCTTTTTGCTCTTACAAAAAAGAGAATGTAAAAATTAGTGTGTTTTAAGTGCAAAAAGTCAGTATGTTGCGAACACAAAGTTGATGTCTGTGTATATTGCGCTTAAATTATAGCTATTCATTAAAAGTCTGATTACTTTTAATTTATGTCCTAAGAATAAGTAATTAATGCTAAAAAAATATTAGATTGTTTTAAAAAAATATTTGTTTCAGTTGATTTCTGAGAAGTTGACTTTTTTAGTTTGAATATAAGCGTATTTTTTTATTTTGTTGTAATAATAACTGTGATTATAGTTTTCATTGATAAATCTGTGTTTAGTTATTAGTTAATATCCCAACCTTAAACGTCCTTCAAAAAGTATGACATAAATAGATATATTTTAGCCTACAGGTTGTCATTTATATATGTACGCCTCTGAGACGTATGTTAAGGCTTTATGTACCTCCAACATAGATTAGGCTTCTAGGGTTAACTAAATTTATGACGTTTCATTTTCCACGCGAATTTTATGGCATGAAAGTACATTCCTGGTACCAGAGAATGAACCGGCATTTAAAAAAAAAATTAATAGCCTAAGCCATGTGTCTTGTGCACTGAGATATATCCGTATAGATGGATATAGAACATTCGCAGACAACCATCTGTGTCGTTTTGTGCGAGCAGTGCATCTTATAAATAAAAGTATCGGCGTCCTTTTTTATGGTCTCCGTTTCCATAGAAATCGTAGGAGTGCTGTGATCTTAATGTTATCAGTCATAATAATTAATTGGAGTTTAATCAATTATCTCATTACCAACAGCGACATCTATACTAGTTTATGGGAATGACAAATTGCAATCACAACAGGTGGCAGTAGTAAATAAAATTTATTTCACATATGACACAAGGTAAGCGAGTTAAACATATATACAACATACAAAAATTTGATATACGTGGTACTCTATCATGGGTAGAATTTGTGAACGTTACATTGTAAAAAGTGATCACTTAAGTCAGCCGCACTACAGGTCGAAAGCACTATGAACACCCAAAAAAGATATCTATACCTACCTTTTTTCCCATACAAAATATCTTCGTCTCAATGAGACATCTATAATATACAGGGTGTACTAGAGCTAGCAGCAGAAACTTGGCCAGTAGATTACTGCATATGTTATAAGTCTAAAATGTTCAAGCAACCATGACCCAATAAATATCAATAGTTATTTATTTATTTATGTAATATCAAAGTTTGCATTTTTTTCCAATATTTCTGACTTATTTTTTCAAAATGTTGAACTATCATTACACTTATATCGATTATGAAAAATTCATTTGCTTCAATACAACTTAAATAAAATGATAAAAACCGTGTGAAAAATCCTTTTTTCAATTTATATAATGTTTTTATCATTTTATTCGACTTGAATTAAAGCGAACGAATTTTTTGTAATCAAAATAAGTTACTGTAATGACAGTTCAAATTTTTGCAAAAAATAAATCAGAAATATTGGGAAAAAAAGCAAACTTTGATATTGCATATCTCCATAACTATTGATATTAGGTCATGGTTGCTTGAACATTTGAGCCTCATAACAAAGGCAGGAATCTGCCGGCCAAGTTTCTGCTGCTAGCTCTGGTACACCCTGTATATCCTGTAAAAGTTAACATTCTCAAAACATTCTAAACACAACAATTCTCTAATATGAAAAATTCTCCAAAAAGAGAAAGGAGTACTTCCAAACTCACCTTGAGTCAAAAGTCTTGACAGACCAATCATAATCATAACACCAACTTGTGGCATTGTTCATGCGAGTCGGCGCTGAGGCATCTGATTTTAAAACCATGATTTCAGATCATTTCTTTGCATTTAAGTGATTTTTTATAGTAGAAACAAAGCAAAAATAAATAATTAATTTTATATAACACGAAATATTGAAAATAATCACTTTTTTCATCGGCAGTACTCTCACATTCATCTTGGTTAAATCAACTTCATTAAACTTAATATTTTTAAATGGGTCGAATTGATACACAAGATAAAAAATAATAATATCTACAGTTAAGAATGACATCTATCTCGAATGAATAAGAATGTGTTTCTTTAAGCTAGCTTTCTGGGTAAAAGTGTAATTACACTGAGAACACGAGAAAGGTTTAATTCCAGTGTGTGTAAGCATGTGCGTTTTTATATTGGATTTTTGGGAGGAAGTATAGTTGCACTGAGGGCAGGAAAAAGGATTCTCTCCAGAGTGTGTGAACATGTGGCTGCTTAAACTCGCTTTATGGGAACACGCATAGTCACATTGAGAGCAGGAGAAGGATTTTCCACCAGTGTGTGTAAGCTTATGGTTCCTTAAATATATTTTTTGGGAACAAGTATAATCACATTCAGAACAAGAGAAACGTTTCATATCAGTGTGTACGAAAACGTGACGAGTTAAGCCTGATTTCCGAGTACAATCAAAATTACACTGGGAGCAAGAGAAAGGTTTTACTCCTGAATGTGTAAACATATGGTACCTTAAACTCGCTTTATAGGAACACGTATAATTACTAACACGACTCGGCTTATTTTTTATCCGCTCCGCGGAAAAAAATGCGATCGGTTACTTACATTAACCACCACCCAATTTATTTTAGCCACAAGATAAGGAAGTGGGGAGGGAAAATGAGACTCGCGGAAATTCAATTGATTCTAATTTATTTTACACAAAATGTTTAGGCAGGTTGGAATACATACGAAAATACGAACGAGAAAACGAAAAATTTGGACACAAAATTAACACGAATGAGAAGGGTTCAATGCTTAAAATTAAATTAAAACTACCTTAACTATCCTGGGGCGAGTCGCGTCCTCCAGTGCGGCGTCTCGAACGAAGTTCTCGTCGTTCTACCCGGAGATGATGACTCCTGGTGGTCACTGCAGTCCACCTGGCGTCGTCCTTCCCGTCTCTGCTTGTGTTCTTTCTTCTTGTTTTCTTCTTGGTTTTCCTTGTCTTCCTGGGCCCTAAGCAGGCTACTCAATCCACCTGCTAGCCCTTTGTTGCTTCTCTCTGCCGACTATTGCAGACCATCCGACGTACTATCCTCTTCTCTATCGACTGCTCTCTTCCCTCTCGAGACTTCCGACGTAGCGCTCCATCAACTCTCCTCTCAAACCTCCCGCACAACTTCCTGTCGTCCTTCACTCGCCGAATTTTCTAACGAACCTCGTTCATAGAGCTCCCTGACGTACGTACTCCTCTCACAGAAAATCTAACCAACTCCCGCTCGGTGGCTGCGTCGGGCATTATATAATCTCCGTCTTGGGATGTTCCCGCTGCGCTGGAGGGAATGCTTAACACCAGCTGATTGGGTCTCCGGGTGGCGCCAAAAAAAATCGTGACTGTGCATTGGTTGGAACAGATCGCCCACCCCCTTTTGAAAACCTATCTAAATATACTATATCTATACACAGCAAATATTAAACTATGTGGGTACATATATATTACAATGATAATTTCCTCATAATAATTGCACTTAAAATTACGGTAATTATTATAACTAAGACCATCATAGTATCTCTTACAATCGTCACACAAAACATAGAACATAATTTAAATTTTAATCTCGTAATCATTTGACATATTACAGTACAGAATTTAAATTAAATCATATCATCATTACACCTAATATCAAAATTAAACTAACATATAATATCGTCATCATAATTATTTAATTAATTTTATTTTTTTAATCAATGCCCTGATAATTCTTATAAGTGCAACACAAAACATACTACATCATTTAAACTTAAATCTCATAATCATTACGCATATTACCGTACATAATTTAAAATTAAATTAAAGTTAAACTAAAACATCATCATCATCACAATTATTTATTTTATTTTATTTTTGTATTTATTCATTAATCAACGCCCTGGTGGGCCTTTACAATATCGTATAACAAACCCATGTTAAATTTCTTCAACTAGTGCTGCTGCCTTATCATTAAATTCCAACCTGCCCTTTTATCATTTGATTTAAGCCCGTGTTAAAATAAGGAATCTCAAATTAATTTTTACGTAAACACCCCAAGCGACGGGTTGGTAAGTATTTTTTTTAAATTCTTGCTTCTTGTGCCACGCCAGCGTGCGGGTGGCCGAATCACACATGTGCGAACCCCTCGGTCAGTGAGGACTGTGGGAACTGTGCTATGAAGTTAGTCCCACGACAGGACCTAGTGTTTAAGATGTTGCATATTTTTTTATAGACTGACCTACGAAGAAAAATAATACCCCCTGACACGATTTACTGCATTCAAAAAAATGTTTTTTCCATCCCTTAAACAGATGCGTTTTCGTGCACCATTCGGTTCGCGACATTACACTTAGAACAGGAGAAGCGTTTATCTGCAGCATGTGTAAGAATATGTTTCCTTAAATATGATTTTTGGGAACACGTATATTCACATTGCGAACAAGAAAACTTTTTTTCACCAATGTGTGTATAAAAGTGGCGAGTTAAGTATAATTTCCTAGAACATGTGAAATCACATTGAGAACAGGAGTAAGGTTTATCTGTACTGTGTATAAGCATATGGTTTTGTAAACTCGATTTCAGAGTGCAGGTATAGCAGCATTGAGAAGGTTTATCTCCAGTGTGTGACAGCATGTGACGTTTTAACTTAGTTTTCACGGTACAAGTATAATCACAATGAGAGCAAGAGAAAGGTTTCTCTCCGGTGTGTGTTAGCAGATGGGTTCTTAGGGTTGCTTTGAGAGAACAAGTATAATTACAGTGAGAGCAAGAGAAAGGTTTCTCTCCGGAGTGTGTCAGAATGTGGATCTTTAACGAATATTTATGGCCACACGTATAATTACATCGAGAACAGGAGAAAGGTTTCTCTCCAGTATGTCTTAACATATGTTTATTTAGTGTCGATTTTCCTGAACGAGTATAATTGCATTGAGAGCAAGAGAAAGGTCTATGTCCAGCGTGTATAAGCAGGTGGGTCTTTAAATTTGATTTCCGGGAACAAGTGTAACTACACTGAGTGCAGGGGAAAGGTTTCTCTCCGGTGTGTGCTAGCACGTGGCACTTGAATCTCGATTCGTGGGAACAAGTATATTCGCATTGGAACAGGAAAAGATTTTCATAATAGGCCTCTCGGATGTTTTTGAACTTGAAGCTTGGAGGTCCTTTGAGGATTCTGGAAAAAATTTAACTTTAATTTTTATTTTAAACAAATATTTAAATTAATAAGAAAAATTAATTTAATTCTTATCTTATAAAAAAAGTTTTATATATTTTTTCTTTCCATTAAAAGAGTAGTGAGAGTTATCAATTTGTGGTCAATCTTTTTACCGGTCACATGGAACTTATCCAGTAAAAAATAGAAAAAACTAAATACAATAGATAGTAAAATTCAGGGGTAGAGTAGTTTTGGGGCGCAAAAAATGCCGCTCCAAGGGCGGAGGGTGGTATAGAAGAAATGGTGAACGTAGTAACAAAAAGGATCCTTAAACCCTAAAAATGAGGTGCGAAATATTGCTTATGTAATCCGCCCGATCGAAAAGAAATGTAAGCCGAAAATGAGTCAAATCGGTCAAACGGTGTAGATTTGCATAGAACAGACAGAAAGACATTGAGTTTTATGCGTAAATAATATAATGTTTTACCGCTGTCCTGTTCGGCCCTCCTGGAGTACTCCGCGCACTCCTGCTTGGTGTCAGGACAGGATATGTCCACATCAGGGCAGACGTCTCCACCGCTCCCGGGGGACCCTGGCTCGGGCTTGATGAACGGACTGTGGAGGATGAAGGAATCCGCTCCGCTGGTGTCGGCAGCAGCACCAGAAGTACAAAAAATCACATAGGCAAGTTCAGTTAACAATAGTAAAAACTAAAAACAATGAAGGGATATTGCAACCTAGAAAGACTATAATAAATATTGTCATGAGATGCTATAAACAAGAGAAAAGTCGAGGCGCGCTGGTCGGCGTTTCTGTAGTTTTCTGAGCACTCCTGCTTTATGTCAGGTTTATTTACATCCATCTCGGTATAGGAAATAGCACCTTCTGCTCCTTCATCACTGCTCCCGTGTGCAGACCCTGACTCGGGCTTGACGGCACTCATACACGGAACAGCGCAGTCCATGGTCTCACACAGATCATACGATACAATTTGCTACAAACTTAAATTACAAAAATCGTCCATAGAAACAGGGGGACCATAGACCAATTGTATTATTTTATCTGTTTCCTGGTCCTACCTGTAAGATATGATGTTGATCTACCGGAGTAGGGGGCCCACCCCCTGTCTAAGGTGATACCAAATCACGGCGTGATAAACCGGCCGGGAGATCAGATCAACGCACGCCGGCGGCTCCACCCTCCCCTAGGTACAATCAAAACGTCGGGTGACTAACTGGGACACTGATATCTCGAGGCGGGTGAAGGGATATAAAAATAATAAAATCGAAACAATTTTACAAGTTTCTATATTGAGCAAAATAGCAAATGATCTACATAAAACGGTATCAAATCCGAAATTATAAGTACTAAAATTATTCATTTTTTTAACGAAAATTTTATTGATATTCTTGAATGTCGCAACGAGTCTACTTGCCAAGTTTCAGCTCGATTGGATCACGGGAAAAGGGTTAAAAATCGATCCAAAGTTTTTTCGATGGCAAGCCGGCAAGCAAGCAGACGCCACGAGTTAATATAAAGGGAGTAATGAGAGAACACTTTGACTAAATCGAATTTAGTTATGATTTTAATATAAAAAAAACAGCGGGGTGAACTTTCTGAACGCACCTAACACTGATGCTGATTTTTAACCTTCGGTTACGGGAGGATCGGAAATAGGAGCGGGGTGCAAAGTGACCCCAGTCAAATTTGCATTCTAATGAAGTATAATGATTTGGACATTTTTAACAATATATTTAATTTACTATTTTATATATTAAATTAATATATTTGGTTCGCACAGGATCAAAAATCGAAGAATAAAAATATTTTTGCTTAATTTTGAAATGTGTTACAATATTAAATATTAAAAATAAATGTCTTGAATCGTGTATAGGGTCCAGGCCGTAAAGGCAAAATAGCTTAAGAATAACTGTAAATATGTGTTTGATAATTATGTATATAACTGTCAATGAGGGTCCCGTTAATGAGTCATCCATTAGAGCGACGACCGCGGCCGAGGGAGAGAGATTAAAATCTCACGATGAGTCACTCGGGCCGCGGGCGCGCTTAATTAAATATTCTAAATTTTGTTTTGAGATAAAATCGCAAAGTAAAAATCGGGTAGTCGCCTACGGAGCGGTCAGCTAAATTGTATTTGCTCAGCATCTCCGGACCAATAGAGATGGGGCAGGTAACAACTGACACCCACACGGCTCGTGACTTGAGATAGCGCACCGTACATTTTTTCGTACGGCGCTAAATTTAGATCACTATAGCTAGAGAGCTCAATAATTAAAGTGTGAGGTGTCATTTTCTTCAGAAAAACAAGGGCTACCTGATGCGATATTAATAATTTAGATATTTTTATAAATAAATAAGTTTCAGTTTTTGTCACATGCACGTGATTTACAAGCGCTGACATGCCCGGACAGTAATCTGCGTATTACACCCACATGCGGGCATGTCAAACGCACATTTTGACATATGACTCATTAGCGGGAGATATGAGAGAGCGGATTTATCTTAAAAATATCCGCGCGCCGCGAGATATGCGCCGCCGATGCACGGTATCGCCGGCGCCCAGCGGTCGTTCCGCTAGGCCGAGCGCACAGCTTCCGTGGTCCACCACGTTACGCCGATGCCTACAATAAAGATGTAAATCCCCTCTTTCACTAATCCCTTTTTGGCAGTTATTTTCCCGATATTTTGGCTGGACCCAAATAAAAAGGCTGCGAAAACCTAGCGAAATCACAGTGCTCTCAGTGCCTTAGTGCCAGTTTGTATTTGTTGCCGTGTATGTGCGACAAATAGTTTTTTACAACGTCACTCTACCCGTTTTTCGCTAGGTTTCCTTCTGAAACAAAAACTTTGCTTTTATTTTTCTTGTGTGTAAATTGTTGTGAATTAAAACCCCCTGAAGAAACACCGTCGATCGTAGGGTTGCTCTCCGGTGTTTCCAAAGTATCATCATCATCATCAAGATTTAGAAGCGAGTTGTGACTCATCGTCAGTGACGTCACGACGCCGGAGTACAGCAGACAGGCGAGTAATCGGTGATCCACCCTATTCTAAAATAATTGTTTGTTACGGGCGTGTCTGTCCGTAACAATATTAATATATTTTATATATTAATTTTATATATTATAATTAATATATTAAATTACAATGCGAATAAGATTCTACTTATAATTATTTATTATAATTATTTATTTACTTAATTATTATTAATTCGTGAGCACTGTAATTCGAAATTAAACTCGTTCTAGTTACTCGAGAATCTTCCACTTGTATATAGAAATTGTTATACACAACGTTAGTATGGCTCTGATAACATCGAACACTTCTCCCAAGTCGGTAGGCACTTTATCACTGGTTAGTATCCACCCGTCGTTTCGCTTTCTACGGTCGTGATCCGCTTGTCAAAAACAACTGATGATGCTGCGCGTCTTGTTCTTAATTTATACATTCAGGTTTCTTTCAAAATATAACAGTTCGCCCGGGACCCTTTAATTTTTCACAATTGTTCTCAATTTCTAAAAATGTTATGACACTATTGTTGGCTAATATACCACCAAGAATTTCGAGTGGGTAGAGTCAAAGATAATGTTCGTACTCTATTATTTTCAGAGTTGCTTCTTTTTCCGTATCTATGTTATCCTTGGGTGTCAAATAGGCCTTCCCTAGGGTTCAAAAATGTTTGGGGAGTTTATAGTTTATCATAATTTTAATTTAACTTTAGTTTGATTACATTGGAAGTGCTATTTACAATATATTTTATACATATTGTCACATATCATTGTGGCGAAGTGAAACAAATCAAACACTTTTTTTTTTTTCCTATTTATTTTCTTTACATTTTATAATATCTAGTCCCACAAAACGTCTAAAAAGACGTTTGTCTATAGGTTTATTTTTACAATTGAAAGTTGCACTATTACAAATAGTGTAACTCATAAATTACTATTACTTTATAAACGTAGAAATAAAAAACGAAAACAATTAAGTACAAAAAACAAAATAAAAGAAATTTTCAGTACAAAGTTAAAAATTTAAAGGAAATTAAAAAAAGATCAATAAATAAAGAAACAATCAAATTTAAAATGTATATAGAAAAATTAGGGAAAGAGAAAGAGAAAGAATATATATATTATATATAAATAGAGATATATAACAATAATCATATATATATATCCATATATATATATCTACATATATCTCTAATATATCTATATATCTATATATATATATATATATATACTATATATATATAAATTATATATATGACTTATTATATATATAATATATTTATACTATCCTAAACATATATATAAATATAAACATCACTGATTATTCATTGTCATTATATAATAAAACACTTCACATCATTACAATATTAATATAGTTCATATATAATTTATGTAGTTTTCTATTAACCACCTTTTAAGTTCTGACACTGATTTTGGAGTTTTTAGGCCTGAGGGAAAGGTACTTTGAATTTTGTTCAAGAACATTGGAACTCGATATTCAAGGGTCCTCAGATTATATTTGTTTGTCATTCTTGGTATTGTTAATATTTGATTTGTAGTGCATCTTGTGTTCCTGCCATGATCAACTACCTTTTTGTAAATTTCATTTTCTTGATTTTCTTTTATCAGCAGAAATATAACTAGTACAAGAATCGGCAAAATATTTACGGATGAATAGACTACAGTCCATTCACAGAGTCAAGACCACTGCGCATGTGGATACCGCGTGATCAACTGAAAAAACTGACCACAGTCAAAAATGTAAAGCTTCGATCACACACTAGCTTATATTTTATTTTATGGTTAACTGTCCAAATATGTTTTTTTTCCAAAATTCATAAACATTGTTATGTTTTTCTGAAAACCGTAATAACTAAAAATAGGTAATAATAATTACTAAATTAAAGAAAACTCACTTTAATTTAGTAATAATTTTTTTAAATTTTTTAATTAATAAATTTTTCTTTAATTTAGTAATAATAATTACTAAATTAAAGAAAACTCACCTAAAATATTTGTAACACCCGAACATTGATATCAAACGAAGAATTATTGTCAGTCACACACATATGGAAATAATGTTTTTAAATATTTTGTTGCATTAAAAGTAAAACTAAAACTACGTCGTAATAATATTACTTAAAAATCAAAATCAGAAGTCTCACTTTCATTATTTACATTTATCACTAAATTGTCTGTCATATTGTCGACCGCGATATCTATATCCCACATGCGCTTTTCTTCTTTCTGTATAACATGGTCTATACATTTTTGCCATTTTGCTGGAGTAATAAGCTCAATGCCTTGTTCAAAAAGAATTTTCACATCGTTTAACTTATACGTTATGTTATTTTTAGCGACGTGCGATTTCACTTGCGCCCATATGAGTTCTATTGGGTTGAGTTTGCAATGGTAAGGGGGAAGACGCAGTACAATTTTATTATATTTCGTGGCAATATTGTCGACGACAAACGATTTATACTGATTTTTCACCTCCTGTACAATTTTGATCAATTGTGCCTTTACCATAGTAGTCGGATTATGATTAATATTTTTAGAGCGAAGCCAAGCTAAAATATAGTTTTTTTTCTCCAGGCAGATGTGGGGAGTGCTTCTGCCTGCCGGCTATGATAAGGAGCGTTATCTAAAACAATAACTGAATTATCTTCAATATTCAGGCATAATTTTTCGAACCATTTCTCGAAAACATCCGCATTCATTTCATGGTGGTAATCCCCATCACCTTTTTGTCCCTCGAACATTAGCAACATTTCTGGTACAAAACCGTCCTCGTTGCCAACGTGGGTTATGATAAAACGTTTCCCTTTACCTGATGGATTTTTTAACCCGATTGTTAGGCTAGACAAAAATGCCTCCTTTGAAGATTTTATTGATGTGTCACACCATACCTTTGTCACGGTATGACCAGCATTCACCCAAGTTTCATCACAATAGTAAATTTTTCTGCCTTCCGAACGATATTTTCGAATATCGTTTAAATACTTTCGGCGCCAAAGTATTATATCAGAACGCTCAGTGAGCATACCGTTGCGAGATCTTTTTTCATACTTAAAGCTAAGAGATTTTAAAAGTTTGTAAAATGTGCTTCTCCTAAAATTAGGTAAACTGTCATCTTCGTTAACAACTTTTAGAATTTTGTCAATTGTTGGAATTTCATTCCGGAAAAAAAAGTTATGGACGATTCGTCTTATTGCACATTTATCAAAATCGTCTACTTCATTTAAAATATTTGGCATTGTTTTTTTCTTTTTCGGCGATCGTAACACTCCATTTTCTTTGTATTCTTTGATGATCCTTCGTACTGATGTGTAGCTAATGCCCGTAGCCGTTGCTACCATTTTTTGTACATCCGTTAAATAAATAGATGGATTTTGTTCCATTGCCGTTTTGAAAACATTTATGACACACATTTTTTCTGCACTGGAAATATATGTTTTGAGTCTTTTTTTTACAGGTGACAACCCCGAACACTCAGCGATCAACGAATCAGACATTGTATTTTAATTAAAACTATTTACTTTAATTTACAAAAACACACAGATTCGGAACACTTTAATTACACAAAATACACCCGCCACTAACATTGGTGAAAACGACCCTTAATGATGCACAAAGCGAGGTCAAGCGAGGTTTGGGTGAATTCCCAATTTTAGGCAATTAAAAATAAAACAAAAATAATTCTGATTAATTATTTTACAAATTATTTTCTTTTGATTAGATACATCATTGGAAAAAGTACGCTTTTGGGCAATATAATCTCATAAGATTAGGAATTTACTTAGAAACAACTCCACGCGTTTTAGAAAAAATCAGTTATATTTTGATAGGGCAGCAAAATTTCTTGATTACCAACTGTGGTACTTTTATTTACGTCAGCATTTTTTACGATTAAACTATTTTTAAATGAGATAGCGACAGGACTTTATTAATTGTGTGGCCAAATCACACAGGTCCACTTTGTAAATTCCCTATTATAGTATTATAATATATAAAATGCTCGTCTGCTTCCCAATCCCATTTTTATTTTCTGAAAGGTGAATTGAAAAAAAAACCTTGAATACCTAAATTTTATTCGTGTTATCTTATTGGAAATTGAATCCTGGAACATTCACTGTAATTATAGTGCATCTCAATAACTACTACATCGTGGAAGCGGACATTATTACAAGTATATGTATTTGATCACAATTATATAAGTGCCACAACGGCTTTAAAATTTTCATAAAATAAATACAGGATGTATCAGAGCTAGCAGCAGAAACTTGGCTGGTAGATTCCTGGCTATATTATATTTGAGTGTAAAATGTTCAAACAACCATGACCATAATGATTATTAGTTATGGAGATATGCAATATTAAACAAAGTGTGCATTTTTTTTAAATATTTCTGTCTTATTTTTTGCAAAATGTTGAACTATCATTACAGTAACTTACACGAGTTAATACCGATTCGCTCATGGCCAGTGACGTCACACCGATACTGATGGTAAACGGTAGACATGGGTGTATTACGACGGCTACATGATAAGCACTCGTGTAAGAGAAGGTACGATGTTCCATCCTTCTGTCAAAGAAGGAACTTTATCGGGAATGATATATGACATGCAATATCAAATTTTGCATTTTCTTTAATATTTCTATTTTTTGCTAAAAGTTGAAGAAGTTGAAAAGTTGAATCATTACAGTAATTTATATTGATAAAATGATAAAAATCTTTCTATTCTATAAGGTTTTTATCATTTTATTCGACTTGTACTAAAGCAAGTGAATTTTTCATAATCGAAATAAGTTACTGTAATGATAGTTCAATATTTCTGACTTATTATTACAAAAAATAAGTCAGAAATATTGAAAAAAAAATGCAAACTTTGATATTACATATCTCCATAACTATTGATATTAGGTCATGGTTGATGGAACATTTTAGACTCATTACATAGGAAATTACCGGCCAAATTTCTGCTGCTAGCTCTGGTACACCCGTGTAAATATGTATATAAATTTAAATGGAGAAGTTGTAAAAAGTTCTATATATTTAAAATTAATATTAATCTGTCGGGGTAATTTAAGTAGGTAATGTTAAATTCTTATCCAAAAAAATGTTTATCGTGAGGGAATTGTATGTAGATAAAAATTGCTTTTTTACACAATATTGTTTGGACGAGTAGTTTAGATTATATTGATTTTTCACTGATGCTCTTACAGTCTCAAACTGAATTCCACGCGGGCTAAGCTGCGGGCACAGCTAGTTAATAAATAAATGTATTTTTTTACCGCGCCCTATAACCGGTGCCCTTACGCAAAACCCTATCACGTGATGGCCACGCACTGAACATTGTTTACCCCAATATTCTTGAGCCAGTAAACGCACTTTAGATGTCTTCTCAAACCGAAGAAGCATTTATTTGCCAACTGTATTTTGTGTTTGATCTCGGTTAATGTGTCGTTTGCATGGGTCACTATTGATCCTAGGTAAGTGAAATTGTTAATACATTTTATAGTGTGTGAGCATATGTTCATTGTGATATAATATTAGTGAAGGAAAAACTACATTTCAAAACGAAGACTACAACACACACACGTTCACCAGTTTGAAGACTACAAAGTGTACGCTACATTTGTAGTAAAAACTACATGAAGTGAGTGAAGTAATTGTAGTACTAATGAAGTGAAGTAATTATATTTTTTCCCAAATAAAAAGTTTGGTGACTAAAAAAAAAAGATCACCGGGAAAAATATTTAAGACATGCCGATATTTTCTCCAAAGTACAGTTGCCGGCAAACTTCTTGAAAAAATTTGGCGTAGTGGGGGAATGCGCAGAAGACAAAATTTGGGTCTCGTTGGTAGAAACTTCCCCCCACTACGCCGTAAAATTTCAAGATGTTTGCCGGCTACTGTAACATTTGGCGACCAAAAAAAAAGGTCGCCAACCAGATTTCTCCATTCCATCCCAAAATTTTTCAGTTTCCAGAGATTTCTTCGATCGGTCCCAAAATTTTTCATATCGTGGGGGGAGGGGGTTGTTTCAGTTTCCAGAGATTTCTTCGTTCGGTCCCAAAATTTTTCAAACCGCGGGGGGGGGGGTTTGTTTCGATTTCCAAAAATTTCTTCATTTATCTACACCGACTACGACTTCCCAAAAATTTCACATAAAAAATGTACTATTTGAAGTACGTGCTCGTACTTTCGATAACTTTGAAGTGTGTGTACTTTGTAGTGTTCGCTTTGAAATAAAGTGTACTATTTGAAGTATATACTTTCAATAACTTTAAGGTGTGTGTAGTTTACACTACACTTCAAAAGGTGTGAAGTGTACACTTCAATGTAATGTAGTACTACTTTGTAGTAGGAATACAGAGCGGACCCATCACTAATAGTATATAACGCTTTCAAAATGATAGTGTTACTATAACTATTTGTCCATACTTCAGAGAAGTCTTAATTGAGTTAACAGGATAAGCCAATTCATTTTTTTCTAAATATTTACGACATTTATAAAACTTTGGGACTTACATTAAAACTTTGTGACAAAGTACATTTAAAATGTTCACACACAAATAACGATTAAAAGTAATTGGCCTCTTTACAGAAAGAGTTTTTTTTTAATATAAACTACGTTCAAGTGACTACGCAATATGTAAAACGTCCCTCGTCCCTTCCGTCACTTATTAGAGTCGTTTAGAGCCAGCTTGACAATCTCAATACGGACACCTGCGCATTTATTCCAATACAACCTTCCGGACCAATGACGACCCGTGTTGTGTTGACCTATCCCAAGGAGATACGTATTGAGTCAAAATCTATTTCTTATTTTTGCGAGGTTTTTATCATTTTGTTCGACTTGTATTAAAGCGAATTTTTCATAATCGATTTTAGTTACTGTAATGATGGTTAAACTTTTTGCAAAAAATAAGTCAGATATATTGAGAAAAAAAATGTAAACTTTGATATTGCGCGTCTCCATAACTATTGATATTAGATTGCTCTAAAATTCGATTTATTACCAAGGCAGAAATCCACCTGAAAGGTACCTGTATAAATGTAACATTAATGAAATCATAAATGAGCATTTTCTAATCCTAGGATCGTCAGAAACAAATTCTGGAATCGCGATTTTTGCTCGAGACTGGATTCGCTAATCACGAGTGGTCGTCATTAGTCAATCAAGTATTGTTTAAAATTAATAATCCGTCCTGGAACGGGCGCAAAAGACACGCATTAATATAACACAATTTAGAAATAATAATATTTAAGCCATGTATTCACTAGGGGACAAATCGCGAAACATTCCGCTCGGCATGTCGCATCAACATCTACGCTCATGTTTCGGGGACAATGACGCGGTCATTTGACGTGTACACACCGGGACTCGCATATCTTGTCGCGGAAATGTCACCCGATGAGGTTATGTTGACAGCTGCGGTATCTCATTTGGCGAAAACGGGTTCCGCGCAATTGGAAATGTTTTTTTGGGTCGCAATTTCAAATTAACGAGGTTTTACTGTAGTAAATTGAATATTATTAAAAACAAGGTCCTTTTTGCAAATAATTATTGTTTTCCACACGTCGCGGAAATGTCGCCCTATGAGGTTATGATGACATCTGCGTATCTGCGTAATGAGTTTATCGAAACGCAAGAGGAGAAAAAAGAGGAGAATGCGAAATTATTTACTGCAAAGAGAAAGAAGGACGGATATTCTATGCGATCTTCGATCGATACAGCTCGATGAGTTCAAGAACAATTTCGTTTCCCCACACTGTCATCTTGACAGATACAGCGCATGCGTATTCACTTACCACGTGATACTGACGCTCCGCGTAATGTTGCAGTGAGCTCGCTCGGGTACCGTGCGCATGGCAACGTTGCCACGATGTATGTTGTGCGCGATGTCGTGGAACAGTGCACGACGTTGCAACGTCACGTAGACTCTATGCCGCGCGTGCTGTTGAGGGACAATTTGTCCCCTAGTGAATACATGGCTTTGTAGAGAGCAAGCAACATTGCAGTTTTCAATAGTTTTGTTTGTTTTTTCGATGTGTAACATCTTTTGTATATATGTTGCAAGGCTGGTATCAAGCGTGTGGATGTTGTAACTTTGATCTATTTCGGCTGATATCTTCGAAACTATCCAATAAATACTTAAATTTTTTTACATTAATGTTAACAATAACTACCCTTAATGATTTACATTCTCAGATTTTACGTAATTCATGTGATTATTTTTAAATATTTATTCAAAGTTTTCATACAATATGTATGGCGGCACATTACCGCCATCTATGAAAATAAATAAAAACATATAATTGACCAAACAAAATGCGTATGTAGATATGCGGTACCTACACAGTGCGGCAAAATTCAATAATAAATGCACATACATTTTCTTTACTTCTACTTACCATAACGCCGTTATTCATTTGTCTACGGATATTTTTTTTAAAGTTTTTTTTTCCCTTGCTTTATCTTACAAGGTTTTGTGAAGAATTGTTGAGACATATTTAATGATAGTAAGAAATAATCATACTCATATGAGATAAACAGAAATAAATATATACAAAAAAAATATAATCGTTACCGCTTACAACAAAAAGCACAGATAAAAAATTGTCGATTTTATATATTGTTGATAGAGTTATAAATTAGTTAAGTAATAAATTATTTTTTTTGTTTTTTATAACAATAGCTTTTAAGTATTTTATGCAAGGTGTCTCATAGCTAGTAGCAGGAATCTACCTGTGTAGATTCCTGCCTTAAAAATGAATCGAAAATATTCTAGCAACCATGATCTAATATCGATATTTGTGGAGATATGCAGTATCAAAGTAGGTAATACAATTTTAATACAAATCAAATAAAATGATAACCTTGCAAAAAATTGAAAAAATATTTTTTTACAAGGTTTTTATCATTTTATTTGAGTTCTACTGAAGCGAATGAATTTTTCATAATCGATATAAATTACTGTATTGATATTAAACGTTTTTCAAAAAATAAGTTAGAAATATTTAAAAAAAAAAGCAAAATTTGATATTGCGTATCTCCATAACTATTGATATTAGAAATTTCGTACTGGGTCTAAAACGACCCACCACCGCCGGCCGTGTTTTGTTTCGACCCATCGGCCTTTAGGTGTTTTAAACGGTAAAACAATAATCGTTGTTTGAGATTTGCATCTGATTGGTAACTGAAATTCAATTGTTAGATTGATAATGCCTTCATAAGGCTTTTAACACGTCTCAAGAAAATTAAAAATTAATAGAATGAAAAAATATGCTTCCATACATGTTCTGGGGTTCTACAAACACAACTTGGAGACAGTTAAGTGTTATGTAAATAAGGAGATTTTTATATTTATTTGAATCATTGTGATTATTAATTTTTGAATCATAATCTTTAAAAAAATTCTGTTACAGGGTGGAAAGTTCAAAAAAGTGGGAAAGTCTGCGAAATTGTTTCGCATGGGAAATCAAAAAGACACCTACGAAGTCGAGGCATGGCTATAAGGCGAAAAGGAAGTTCATCTGAAAAAGAGACAATAAAGCCATGTATTCACTAGGGGACAAATTGTCCCTCAACAGCACGCGCGGCACAGAGTCTACGTGACGTTGCAACGTCGTGCACTGTTCCGCGACCTCTCGCACAACATAGCGCGGCATTTCTACGTGCCGTGGCAACGTTGCCATGCGCACGGTACCCGAGCGTACTCACTGCAACATTCCGCGGAGCGTCAGTACCACGTGGTATGTTTACAAGTGAATACGCATGCGCTGTATCTGTCAAGATGACAGTGTGGGGAAACGAAATTGTTCTTGAACTCATCGAGCTGTATCGATCGAAGATCGCATAGAATGTCCGTCCGTCTTTTTCTTTGCAGTAAAGAATTTCGCATTCTCCTCTTACGTTTCGATAAACTCATTAATATAAACAGATACGCAGTTGACATCATAACCTCCTAGGGCCACATTTCCGTGACGTGGAAAACAATAATTATTTGCAAAAAGGACCTTGTTTTTAATAATATTCAATTTACTACAGTAAAACCTCGTTAATTTGAAATTGCGACCCAAAAAAACATTTCGAATTGCGCGGAACCCCGTTTTCGCCAAATGAGATACCGCAGCTGTCATCCATAACCTCATCGAATGACATTTCCGCGACAAGATATGCGAGTCCCGGTGTGTACACGTCAAATGATCGCGTCATTGTCCCCGAAACATGAGCGTAGATGTTGATGCGACATGCCGAGTGGAATGTTTCGCGATTTGTCCCCTAGTGAATACATGGCTTAACGAATGTCAGAGTGGCTACAAATGACTGCAGGAACCCGCTTTTGAAAAGCAGACATTAGAGGAAAAACAAATAATGCGGGAAAAGAAGCCAATAAATATCGAAGAAGATTTGAACTTTGCATTGTGGATAGTCCCCATTTTAAAATCACTCGACGAGTATAATAAAACGGATGCCAACATTTCTGGCCACACCTGAAAGATCGTAGAATACCCGAGAGATAATAATATATTATTATGATAGTACACGGCAGGATACGATCGTGAAAAGCTCAGAACTTCGTTTTGTCAGATCCCTAAAAATGTTATCACAGACAATTTTCTTTACAATATTAGGTTCAACGAATGTAACATGCTTTTTAATTAAATGCACCGAGATGTCCGCGTCAAATATAATAATTGTTAATCTTGTTTAGCAGATTCAGATGAGATTCAAATTAACGAGGTTGGTCTAATCGGACATTTATCTTTTTTCAGAATTAAACGTACGATTCTTACTTTGCCAACCTTGACAAGCCTTATTCTTATTACAATAAAAAATATTGTTAGACTCGGTGGCGACAGGCCCAGCGGGATACCGGAATAATGGACGCACAAGAGGCTTCGATTTTAATTTTACAAAATATAATATTAATATTCACCCTAAAAATTTTCTATGAGAAATGTCAAATTTGTATCACATTATAGCGGAAATATTGGCTTTTATTTAACATTTGGACACTTTAGATGGCGAAATGTATGTGATAATATAAAAGTATAATTTTTTTAATTTTTTTTTTTATTTAATATTAAAACTACATTTAAATCATAATACATTTGTCTATTACAATCTACTTAGATACATTTTATTTTATTGCTTTGCCTCTCCAAAAATGAGACGTGCTCATGTGCTTGGTGAGGGGCTTACACTTTATTAGTTTATTTTGGATTTGGCTTATTTGTTCCTTAGCTATATGTGTTGTTGTGCATTGTCAAATTGTATCGATCGAAAGTGTTGGTTTATTTTTTTCTTTAATTGTTGTTACTCATCAATTTTCTTAATATCTGTAGGTAGGTTATTGAAGTTTTTTATGCCCAAGTATATGTAGTTTTGTTGACACAGTTTGGTATTATATTTTGGGATTTTAAAATTATTTTTGAATCTTAATGATGTGTTTTTTTTAAATTTAGCAGTTATGTTTTCTTTAATTAGTTGTATAATTGACGTTTTTTTGTAAACATTCTCTAATTTTGGATCTTGGAATTTAGAGAAAAGTAATTGTGTAGAGAAGGTTTTTCTTTTTTTTAATATTACTTTTATAATTGATCTTTGGATTACTTTCACTGTGTTTATGATGTTATTATACGCCCCTCCCCATCCAATGATTCCATATTGGAGTAGTCCGGATATCCGGACATAAATCCGGAGTTCTTAAGAATAAGACAGTATCCTAATAATTTCAGTTATTTTTGTGTCGTAAATATGTATTTTTCTGACCCTGACAATCAAGGTATAAATAACAATATATACACAAACAAGGTATAAATAAGCTTATATCCTTGTAGATATACAAGGATATAAGCATATTGTTATTTATACCTTCATCATTTAATAAATAAATTCTAGCTAATAGTCATAATAAATTCGACGATTGTTTGTTAAGAACCATTTACTTCTTATTATAATACGGAAATAAAATAAAATATACAGTATATGTAAAAATTACTAACCTACGGATTAGGTTATCACTATTTTGATGAATAGCGATATTGCAGTGAAGAAATGTTGAATGAGACGATATATAGTGGATTAGGACTTACGAAACTTCAGAGGACACAAAGTATTTTTTGGAAGACAAAAATGCCGCCAAAGGATGAATAATAATCAATAAAGTACCGTAAGCTTACTAGTAATTTTGCGATGGTTAAATTTGGATCCGCAACGCACGTGCGCGCATTTTATTACACCGGAGAAAATTCCACGAAAATCCGGGAAACGAACCGTTTGAGACACTTGACGATCTCGCTTTCTGCAAATATAGTATTTTAAAAATATAATTATCTGTACACCTCGTGAAAAATCACGAGAAATAATAATAACGACTTGCCTTGTGTGACCGCGCTACGTATGGCGCGCACTGATTGCGTGTCATGCTCTAATTATCTAAAGTTTTAATTCAAGTAATTTACAAACTTTACAAAAGTCACTCGGATGGACAGAAAGACAGAGAGGCAGCGAAATTAATTATGTTTGATGTTATTCGGTAAACCGATTTACCGGTAAATTTCGCCAAATTTACCGGTAAATCGGTTTACCGAAAACCTATGAGACTTGATTGTTATGCTTTATTGCTATAATATTGGGAAAATACCTATTGAAAGCATTGATGTACTTTGACGTATTATCGATCAAATTGCGGAATATATTTCTCCACACCACATGTCATTTTTAAATCTTATTACAAAAAATACTATAAAAAGTAGTTTTCGTCCTATATCGCCAATATATATACAACTTATATTACTTATGAACTTACCACAAAACCACAAAATGTGTCGGACAAAGAGTAATGTTTAATGAAGATTTTTTCTATATAAATATTCTTGTATTTTTTATCAACAAGAAGGTCATTATTTTTTACTAATATTTTTCCTTGATAAAATACAAACAATATGGAACGATAAATACACTTTGGCCTTATCAAAAGACGTTCTTTTTTGGACTTCGTATTGAGAATACCGATCGTTCCGTGTCGGTCGGACGAATTATTTTGACCGTTACAGAGCCGCGGGATGTACAAGCACGAAATGTGTCGACGTCGAGAACTGGTTTTCTCGGCCCTTTGAGTGAACTCGATATTTTCATCTCCCGTCATTAGGTCGATCGTTTTAGACGTCTACTGTACCTAATGAGAAGAGGTTTTAACAGAGATAATTTTTCATCAATTGCTTAGACTAGGCCTAAACACGGCCTCAGGAAATACAACTTGTAATATAAGTGAAAGCCGTTTTATTTATACTTTCAGCAGGCGCGCCCTCTGAAGTCTCACGAGCAAGCGCGCGTTGTACTTTTTACAACACCCATTAATTAAAACCATTTATTATTGACACATTCTCGTGTTATTTATATATTAACAAACTGCGGGACGAATCAGTATCAATTTCAATGTCACCTCACTTAACAACTGGGGTTGCTGGGAATATCTTATTGGCCACATAATACATATACCTACTTTAGAACTTTTCAATTCCGGGAATATTATAGCACTGTCATCAAATTATTAAAAAAAAAAATAGGGATCCGAGCACGGAATACGTGTCGCATCAATTTTCTTACTATTTTCAAACTAAGCTAAACGCTCGTGCTATGAAAATAGGACTACCTTGCTGGTGTCCTGGAATGGAGCTCGAACCACCGACCATCAGTCGAGACCGTTAGGCGAGAATCATGACCACTACACCAACAAGCTACAAGCAGGCAAAGAAATACTAAATAAAATAGTTTAACAAATAAGTACGAAAGGTAAAACAAATATTGCTACTAGCTACGAAAAACCCTCTATATGTAGATTTCATGTTCCGTTGTGTTACACTGAAAAATGTTGAGAATGAATTGATGCGCGCAAGAAAGAAAAAAGACAAGTCCTAACAAATTCTTTATTCAAAGCGAGTCACATTAAAATTAATTTTCTTCGTGTATTCTTTAAAAACTCTTTAATTTCGAAATTTTTGTCTTATCGAAAAATCGAAAAATGTGAAACAAGCAATATGGTATTGACTACTTATATTTTTAGTATTGAATATATATTTGAAAGCACAATTGCTGATGATGGAGATAGAATTGACGTTGCGAGCTTAAAGTACTTGCGTTGACCTAGAAATTCTAGATAGAATACGTAATGCAAATTTTACGACACTAGAGCGTTTTTTTCAGACGTTCAAGAGTTTTTGCTGCTTCATACAAACAGATTTTTTGCTTTATTAGTAAGATATCTGTTTACATGTTTTGTGTTAGTTTCCAATCATTAAAAAATACTGATTTATTAAATTATACTCGGTCACCGCTATGTAAAAATAATAAAGCAAGAAATAATGTTTATGAAACTTTATTAAAAGACGTGAATGATTCAAATCTTACAATAAAAATTATGAAAGCTAAAATCAAAAATATTTTGATTTATTGGTTCACTTGAATTTTCTATTTCAGTTTACAGTTTCCATTTTGAACAAGAGCGTCTCTATTCTATGACAAGAGCATGCCAGTAATGAGCATGTGTGTTTGATTAAACCCAGGAACTGTTTTGATTTATTGGTTCACTAGAATTTTCTATTTCAGTTTGCAAAGTTTCAATTTTGAACTAGAGTTCCTCTCTATTCTATAACAAGAGCATGCCACTAATAAGCATGTGTGTTTGATTGTTAGCTTTGAGCATGTTTAAAATAAGCATACTAATAATGAGCAAGTGTGTACAGTTGTTAGGGCATGCTAGTAAGCATTTGTATATGTACCTTTACAGTTTAAAAACAATATGCACATTTTGTTTAAAGATAATTATTTCACATTTAACTAATATTTATCATTTTTAATTAGTTATTCCAATTGATGTTCAAGGTAATGAATATCGAAAGTACTTGACACTTTTAGTTGTTTTTATTTATTGATATCTTAACTACCATTATGTACGCATCATCAATACCATTATTCACGTGTATTTTGAATTGAGGTTACGAATGTCACCGAGTTTATCGGCTTATTAGCAAATTAAAATTGACAAAATTATTGTAAAGCGACCAACAAAACAATATGGAACAAAAAAATGCGAACACAAGAATTTCTCAGCCTGTAAAGCCGATGTTTAAATGAAAATAAAATCTATTTTTATGTATAATTACACTATTTTGCAATATATCACTCGTAAATGAACACTTAATTATCGCTGGGTAACACGTTTTTAATATTCAATAAAACATTACATCCAATTCTCGTTTATTTATTTCGGTAATTAGGTACTTCGCCCTATTATTTTTCTCGATATCTGTCGCTTCGCAATTCACGACTGGCCTCCCTGGGCGTCGCCACGCGTCTCGCAGCCAAGTTCCAATTTCTACCCGGATAAATGCTGCTATTTGCATAATTTCTAGATTATTCTAGTTTTTAGGACAAGGTTCTCGTTGCTTCTCGGTTGTACCAGGCGTTTCTAGATGTCTCCCGAATTAATTCAAACCGAAAAACAGCCTTAAACTTATGTATGGTAGATGGAAACTATTCTTATGTCGCATATACACAGACGAGACTTGATTCAAAGATTCGCCTCGATTAGATAAGATTCCAAATAGAAAGAAAAGAAGAAGTTACACGAAACAGTTTATATTACAAAGAACTGAAGGAATATAATAATCTACCAGAGTATGTAAAAGAACATATATTATCATGTTAAAGAAGAAATGCAGACGTCACATGCAGAATAAATAAAATAAAATTGTTGTATAAAATTGAATATATACTTGGTTAATTAATCAATAAATTGTATTTTTGTATTATTAACTAAATAAAAATATATAAATCAATTAATTAAATGCATTTTGCGCGCTCCAATCAAGTTCTAGTGTATAATCTTGACCCCTTGGGGTAGGTTAGTAACATCTAACTCAGCGATTCCAAACCTGTGGTACGCGAGTGGATAGTTGGTGGTACGCGAAAAATAATCAACAATGGCGGACATAAAAAGTAAAAAAAAAAAACAGTCATAAAAATATCATTTAAAATATTTATAAATATAATTTCATTAATATTATTATATCTAAAACAAAAATGTCGCCTGCGGCGCTGCTGTAAATTTGTAAAAATGAAAGTGTAAATTGTCTCGTTTTCATCAGAAGTATTTTACATTTACCGTGTTTAATTAATTTTATATACATATATTTTCTATTAATATCGGTAATTTTTGGAAAAAAATTGCCTGCGGCGCATTCCATTTTTTTAAACAAATAATTAAAAAATAATAATTTTTATATAATTTAACTTAGTAAACACCACATATTTATTTAAAAAAATCTACATGTTTCGAAGCTTCTTCGTCAGGATAACAAAAATAAAATTTAATAAATAAGTGGTGTTTACTAAGTTAATTTAAATAAATTATAATTATATCACCACAAAATAATTTTGATATATTTGAAGAAGAAATTTAAATTAATTCTGTGTAATTTTTTTAAATAAAAATTAGTTGTTAAAAATACTTCTTTAAATGTCCTGGTTTTGAATTTTGACAAGAAACGAGCTTCGGCACCTTTTATTTAAAAAAAAAAAGTGATTTGTAAAGTTCCATGTCTGATTTTTATCAGAAAAAATAAAACCTTTGGTATTTTTTTAAACTTAAATAAATTGCGTTCTGGGAAATATAGTCACCCTACAAAATATATAATGCAAACAGAATAACAAACTTCTCGAAATACAATCACTTTTACGAAGTGGTACAATTAAGCGTCATGTACTACCAAGTGGTACGCGAGCCAAAAAAGGTTGGGAAACGCTGATCTAACTCACTAACCTTGAAAATAAAAGTCCACGAGTTATAATCAATGAATATAATATAGTGTTCAAAATCTCCCAGGGACTCCCAAAATTGGATGATTAGTCAAATTCCTAATTTTAAATTCTTAGAATGTAAAAATATTACCTATGAAACGTTAATTATTCCATTTAAAATGTAATAAACCTTTCTTCGCTACCCTGGGCCATTTATTTCTCTAGTTCGCACATTTCTCAGAATTGTAGGCTTGCCTAATGAACAACTGTTACTAATGAAATGGTTAGCAAAGGTAAATGACACATTAGTAAAAGTTATTCCCTTTGCTGATAATTAATTTTTGGAACTTTTACACGGAATTTTGTCGATTAGAGGTAGATATTATTGCTCGTATTCACTACTTCTATGCTGGCTTCTCTAAAGATTTAAATATATATAAACGGCTGAACTTGTTGATTTTCATAATGGTTAAAAATATTATGCTTATTCAAAATCTTATAATTAGAAGAGGTTGCTCTTGAAGTGTGTTAGGGTACTCGTACACGGATGAGATTTTCGACTCGAGACAAAGATTAGACTGCCGTGAGATTCATTGAAGACAACCCTCAGCTTTCATCGTCCATACTCTAAGTCTAAGAGAATTGTTGTTGTTGTTGTAGTCTCACCTCACGTTTGTTGCATGTCAAATGACCACTGACCATAAATGTTTAGTTAGTTTTTTAATCTACCCAGTAGCAGTTACAACGAAAGAAATGTTTGTAAGTCTTCAGAATAAATAGTTTCTGGTATCTACGGATCTAGGCAATATTCGGGTTAAGTCTGTTGAGCTAATTTCTGTAACCTCCAAATCAACATATCAACGCGTGAATAGGTCTTTTATTAAGAAAGGCAATCGAATTAGTATCCATGTGTAAGCCATGCGTACGACGCACATCGTTTCGTTGTGTTGGTGTTTTCGGAAATAAACACCAACACAACGAAACAATATGCCTCGTACGCACGGCTCACACATACTAATTCGATTGTCTTTCTTAAATAGTAACATGTTTACGTTGCACCGAGATTCATCTTGTCGTGTGTTATTTATGTAGTTCACACGGACCCTAAAGAACTTAACGTAAACAAACGTTAATTTATTCACAATTTATGAATAACTTAACGTTCATTTATAGAGCGGAATAGCAACAACTGACGCGCATTATCTCTGCGACATCTGTGCCTATTTATATTTAATTAAAATTCTGCATTTTTCAAGCGATCGTGAGCGCCAATTACTGAAGAGAATCGCTCCCGTCATAGACTTATTGAGCTGCTTGGCTTCACTGTTGCCATAGTGCACCGTATTGCTTATTGTTTCTTGTCCCCTTTTAATTTAATTATTAGTACGGCAGAAAATTGCTGATGACAGAATAAACAGAATTTATGAAATGTTACAGTAATAATGTGGTCATCAAACCGTTTGCAAATACCGATCACTATTACATTGGATACAAATTGTACATTAATTAAATAGGTGTATATCTTATAATAAAATTCTGCGGTGAAGGTCTGAATAAATTTAAATATAAAGTTAATTGATCAATAAAAACGTGCAGAATACTTACGAAATGTGGAACATAGATAGAATTTTAAAAACCTCAATTTTGCACCAGCAATATTATTAGTGTGTATAAAAAAAAGAACTGGAATGCAGGCGTACGAGTGTATAAGGGAAAATGAACGATTTGATTGTATGTTGTTTACTAATGGATGATGCACTATTTTATTTTATTTTGTTAACATACACGGCCATAAATCCTTTAAAAGTATACATTATAAATAAGTAATAAATTCACAGAAAAAGAAAGTAAGATGAAAGAAAACGTTGGTGAGCAGAGTATATAAAATAATTAAACAGTGCAAAAGTACATAGAAAAATAGAAAAATTACAAAAAAAATAGGAAAATGAAGTTTGTAAGCAAAAAATATAGTTTGTACAGTCAAAATCAGACAGTGGATCCGATGATCACTATATCGTAGGACATTGAGAAACTAAATGTAGGAAAAATAAACTACATGTAGAAAAAAAACGAGCGAGCCTTACAGTAGTCGCATAAGATGTGTAACATTTGACATCTCACAATTAAAAATATCAATTGAGCAGCAACAGAAATAAACATCAAAATTTAAAAAAGCTAGTACCTATATATTTATTAATCCGTAAATACAAGTAAAGAAAATGTATGTGCATTTATTTATTATTGAATTTTGCCGCACTAGGTAGAAATGTGTTTGGTCAATTATATGTTTTTATTTATTTTCATAGATGGTGGTAGTACGCCGCCATACATATTGAATGAAAACTTTGAATAAATATTTAAAAATAATCACATAAATAACATAAAATTTGAGAATGTACATCATTAAGGGTAGTTATTGTTTACATTAATGTAAAAAAAATTAAGTGTTTATTGGGCAGTTTCGAAGATATAAGCCAAAATATATCAAAGTTACAAGATCCACACTCTTGACACCAGCCTCGCAACATATATACAAAATCAGAAGCATTGGCCGGTAGTATGCATCTTCGCTGTGATGGCACTGACCGGACATTGATTTTTTTATAAACGAAGATTTTTTGTCCATCGCGCGTGCTCTGCGCTCGCTCATTGGTTAAATGAAATTGCGCGCGTCTTATTTCCTGTTACGCATTTCCGCCCTTTTTCACGAAATCACTGCTACAGACTGCAGGAAAGCGAGAGAAAAGATGTTGAACATCAAAAATTAGCACAAAAAAGCAAACAATTGAAAATCAAGTTAAAAATGTAAAATTAGTAGATAATAGCGAACCATATGTTGCACAGGATACCTATACGATGTACATACGTAAGGAAAATGACCTTATCATGTATTTTAACAAGTCAAAAGTGATGGTGTTGAGAAGGAGTATTCGTCCCGGTAGTATGTACCAGTTATAGAGGACGGCCGCGAAAGCCTTGGTATGACCGGGTAAACCAGATGGTCCTGTTAAAAGCCTAATCAATCAATAAGTTTGCATCACAAGATACTTCTACACACATAAAAGGACTATAAATCCTGCAAAATAATGCCACCCGGGCGGCACTGGATTCGCCGCGTTGGGCAAGACTCACATATCTCCCCCAGGACTCGGGCATTCTTCTCATAAAGGAATTCATTAGACACATCTCCGAGCGTTTTTATGCCGGGATTTCAACCCACCCTAACCCGTCGATAAACACCCTCGCAGACTATGACGCAGACACCCCCAGTCAAATGTAAAATATCAAAATCGGCCCTCCGGGTTGAGCAGCCCCTGCTCTGTTCATCGCAGCATTTTAATTTATTTTGTTTATTTTCTTTTTTCACTAACCTCAACCTACTACCAAACTGATATTGCGCATTTCGTTACGAAGGATAAAGTGATCTATAAGACTCTTCTAGACATGAGATCAATAGTAAATGGCGTCAGAAGATATGTAAATGTGGACGAGACGAGATTCATCCTGGAGAAACTGCATTCTGGAACGGTGTATTGGAAAACATGTTTCAAACAATTCATTTTTCATAATATACTTCGTGATGTAGGTAATATTGCTGTGGTACGTACAAGTACTTACGTACATGTTCATGGCGTGGTTGACACACCCAGAATCACGGTAAAGGTCGATACATATCGATCGTTTCAATCATTTCTCCGTATAAAATACAATAAACAATGGGGATATTTATTACCAGGCAAGGAACAGTTTACAAACGGCAACGTACAGATTTTTTACTGCGTTGGACTGCACGCAATACGCCTTTCTAACTATACTTCCCTCACAACCATCCGTTAAGGCTGGACATTCAGATTTGAAGTAAAATATAATTCTGAAATCTATTGAGGCAATGAAATGCAAGTAGGTAGGTAAGTAATTGATTCCATCTGAACCAGAAAAAATGTATTTTATTTGAAATTGATTCGCGTCTTCTAATCGTATTGTCAGGAACCAGATAATACGATTAGATTGCATGTTTCAAAGTTGTACTGAATAAGTTTTGTTATAAGTATGTATTTTTTAAAAAGTGTATAGTTGTATATGTTACAACGATAGTGTATTTCTAGTTAAAATGTATTTTCACTGATATAAATATATTTTATCAATTCAGGCAGTGGAAATGTATCAAACAATGAATTTACAGTTTCACTGCTTGGAGTGTGCTCAGAATAGATGTATTTTTTTTTTTTTATATTATGGTAGAATTTTTTTTTTGCTGGCAAGTAAATTGAATATATATGACATGAGTTTATTTTAGATTTTTAACATCTTTATCATCCACTTATATTAAATCATGTTCTCTTTTATATATTCAAATTACAAAATGCACATAGCTATTTATGCCTTCACATTATACGCAAATAAACTTGAAAATACTTAAACTGCGACGTAATATTGATCAAATGTTGTGAATATTCATTTCTAGTTTAAGAGTATTTGAGTGTAGCTCCGAACTAAACATCTGGAACTGGAAAACTGTCAAATTTAGTTTCCGTGACAGTTCGGAAACGAATGTTAAAATATATTTTCACTATTCAAAATATATTATCTATTAATAAAAATGTGCTAGGTTATGATTTCACCGTAACGCCAGTCACATACCTACCTATATAGCCACAGTATATTTCACGAAATATGCTGTGGCTGTAGGTATATGCGAGTTCTTTTACCGTGGGAAAGTGGGAACAGAAGAAGAAAGGTCGCAGGATCAATTTTTTTTATTTATTTTTTTATTCGGTCTTCCAACAGTAAGACATAATTGCTTGGTAGGACAAAATACAGAAAAAATAGTTAAATGTCTCCCACAATTAAAGGATGACACAGATAGACATAATTACAGACAAGTCAATTTGACATGAATGACGGATCAAACAATTTTACAGTTTCATTTAAGTGATTGTTCCTAATTTAACTTTATCATAAACATAAAAGGGTTCGTAATGTATATAATTCACATGGTCAGGGAGGGGGACGAGTTTCTAGTATCTGCCTCACCATATGACGATACTCTTCATATTTAGTATTAAAAATATCTATTGAATTCAAGAGGTTATTATAATCTGAGCATAAGCGTGGGATGAGAAAGGATTTCCTATTATTGGCATGATAAGTTGGAAGGGAAAAGAGGACCTACCAGAGTAGGTCGGTGGAAATATAACAAGCTGGTGATTTCAGGAGAATCAATAGGGTTGTGAATTGTTATTTCCCTAGCAGCAGGCACCGCAAGATTAGTTACAAGAACGCAGCAATGAGAAACATTTTAGATGTAGCACTAGAAGTGAATCATAGTAAGAGTGATTTATTGAAGTATCTCTATACACGCGAGCGACTCGTACGTGAGGAGGCATGCAAATTTTTTTCAACATTCTCTACATTTTTCAAATTTCTTGTCGGATAATGGTTCGCTTTTGCGAAAATGAAATTTTTTCAGTTATGTATTTGGTCACAATAAAAATTAACATATTTTAATCCTTGCATCAGCAGTCAGGTATTTCACCCTGAAAAGCAGTTTTCGACCTGAAGAGATTTGTTAGGCTCGAGACAAGAATGCTGGAAGAACTTTCATGCAGTCTTGGTGATTCTTTGTGCTATTTTGAATCATCTTTTTGATTGATTTTCGTATATAACGATAAATAAACTATGATTTAGAGGTTTAGGGTTTAGTTTCTAGTTTCTATTGTAACGGTTATTTCCTCATCGAACGTAAATCGCTTTATTATTAATATTAAATCTTAACCATGATTGACTCATAGTAGTTCGTAATTTTGTACACATCTGCGATCTAAGGGAGTGAAAATAGTGCACTCAATCTTACATATCTTTTTCTATAGATTGTAACAATAGCTATGTTATATAATGCACAATGTACAGAACATATATGTCAACCAAACCAAAATACGACGTAGTAGGAAATCGTTGCATACGACAAACCTTGTTACACGTTATTGTACTATAAGTTATAATATAATATTATTTATTGCTGTGCTAAACAATACAATAGATATCACGACTTGTATTATCCATCAAATATGAATAAAAATGTGTTTTTTTTTCGCGCTACTTTTATTTTATCGCTCCTACGTGTTTCAAAAACATGTAGGAGTTATATTCTAAAACAAGCTGTTCGTACCCAGCGGTGCACGGGTTAAGCATTACCTAAGTAAAAAATAAGTTTGTGTATGTTCCATCGTTTTGCAAAGCCTTTAATAAAAACAATGTTTCCATTTAATCTAGGCTGGGATGTCCAAGGAGAAATGTGGCCTACGTTTTCCGCAGGGTCCTAAAGAATATGTACGCAAAATTTGCCTCAGATCTGTCAAACGGTACAGATTTGCATGAAAAATATATCAGGAGAGGATGAGGAGTAGGTAATAGGGGAGGAGGGAAATGCCGCCTATGTTAGAGGCGACATTTCCCTCATCTCTTTTCATTTAAGAGAGACAATCGCACTCTTTATATTTAAGAAAGACAATCGAATTAGTGTGTGTAAGCCGTACGTGCGACGGTGTGTTGGTGTTTTCGGATATAAACACCAACACAGTGAAACAATGTGCATCGTACGCACGGCTTACACATACTATTTCGATTCTCTTTTTTTAAATGAAAAGAGGTATTTTTGCCAGGTCCTAAAGATTAAGTATACAAAATTTAGGCCAGATCGCACAAACAGACGACAGATAGATATTGAGTTATATAGGTATAGGTAAAACTAGTGAAAAAAATTTAAAGTTGCGTTTTTATTCGTAGTTGTTAAAATGCATTAAGTACAAAATAAACGTCGCCCTATTCCATTATTGTATTATCTACAATTGAAAGATATTTTATTTATAAAGCGCTATTATGTTTAAAAACGCCATGGTATATATGTATATTCAACGCCCGGGAAAAAATATTTTAAGAATCCAGAAACCCAGGATTCTAAAAATATCCTAAGGGCAGTGATATTGATTTTTCACATTTGTATTTCCCCCAACAACCGTATCACCAAGTCGCGGACGGAGAGAGAGAACAAAGTAAATATATCATATCCATAATAATATATTATACATATACGTATATACAAAAATATTAGCAATGTCAGAAAATTAATATCGAAGCAATTATTTATCTATCAAACGTGTAGTCCACGTTTCATAACTTTGCACATTTTAATGCACTGATTAGATATAAAGTGCTCTAGAGCTGCATTGCAAAGTTATAAAACGTTTACCCTACATTTTGTCTTAAGGTACAGATTCACACGCTTATTAGTGGCGTGCTCATTAGCATGCTCAAAACTAGCATGCCATAACAAATGTACACACTTGCTCATAATTAGCATGCTTATTTTAAGCTCTTGTTCAAAACGGAAACTTTGCAAACTGAAATAGAAAATTCAAGTGAACCAATAAATCAAAACAGTTCCCGAGTTTCCATCCGCACATTTTTGATTTTAGTTTTTATAATTTTTATTGTAAGATTTGAATCATTCATGCCTTTTAATAAAGTTTCATAAACATTATTCCTTGATATATTATTTTTACACAATGGTGACCGAGTATTCCACAGACATTCGTGATTTCTATAATAAGTCACGAAATGTAATGTTTTATCATCTCCTCAACGCGCCATATTTGTTTCATCTGTCGACTGACTGAGACTGACTGACTGACTGACTGACTAAGAAGATCGCATTGATAATCGATACTAGCCGCGAATGACATAAGCAAGCCTGTTCACACATGCTCTAAAGATACCCCTTCCCACGGCGAATGACATTAGCATGGTCATAAATCAACCAGCGGTTGATTTTTGAGCACGCCGCTAATGAGCATGCTTATTACTAGCAATGTGCGTACACACATGCCACTAATAAGCAAGGGCTAAAGAAGGTCAATACTGCGCATGCTCACGTGCCACTAATAAGCATGTGTATCAGTACCTTTAAAGTCATTTAGAATCTTTAGAATTCATACATAACAGTGATGGTTGAAATATTCGTTTTTAAACTCGCAGCTTCGCTCGAAGGCAGCGACACCAGAAAGCATCATGTCTACAAAAGTATAGGTACCATGAAGAGTTACAGGGTACATCCCAGGACAGCGGTTGGCTGACTTTAAAATGAGAAGAGCCAAGCTGTCGAGAAAACAGGACAATAATTGTACCAGAGAGCCATATAAATATATGTTTTTTAAGGCAAAAACGTGATAAGTTCAAGCTTTTTTTATTAAATAATTTATTATAACTTCACCGCCGGTTTTGATATCTTGTGGAAAAATCTTGCAAAAGAAAATTGACACACTTCCCGTCATCCAACAGAGCTGAAATTTTGCACACCGACGTGATGTCGATGACAATGCATTCTTACATACATTTGGGGTCACACATACAGAAATGTACACAAAAAAATGCAATTTTATCATAGATGTTTGGGAAAGTACCTACTTTCTGGTAGTGTCCTAAAACTATGTAAATCATGAACACTTAAAAATTTATCTCTTTATTTAAAATTTCTACAAAGCAATAGCTGGATTTTATTCTATAAAATAATTTATTTAATAATAATTGTTATTTTATAAAGGATATAATGTGAAGGCGTAAATAACTTTTAGAACAAAGTAAGATACACTTACTTTGTTCTAAAAGTGCTAAAGCGCTATTAGCTGATGCGCTTGTAGCAGTAGACTGCGGTCTAGCCGCATGTATAGTACTATGTATAGACGTCCCTCTCGCGTAACAGAAGTTGCCAGGGTGTAAATTTATTACACAATACGTAATGTACAGAATGTCCGGTGACCGGTGTCGGAATCTTTAATAGATATTTGGTCGGGCAACACTAAAGAAACGAACCAGTAATGGCGGCCGCTCTATCTGTCAAACTGTCAGACGGTAATATCGGTCCATTATTTGCTTTAATACTTCATTGGCAATTGTTCTTGCACCATCCCGGACTGGATGTTTTGGACATAATAATTCAGTGTATATTGGAAATCAAGATGTCACAGCTCACGCTCAAATACGAGAATGAATTGAATGACAGGGCGAGGGGTTACCGCCCGTTGCGGGCCGGGCGGGTTTCAGTTCCAAAGTCGCCGCACGCCAATTTACGTTGGGCAAGCAATATACCTATGTATCGTAGACTCGCAGGAATTGGAATTGGAAATCGGTGTGGTATTAATATTCTGGGGGCCCTTGTCCCGGAAAGGGCCTCAAATACCCTGCGAGGACCCTGCACCACAAATCCGCCCCTGACTCGAATCAGCTGCACAAAACTTGTATAAAAATACATCTCTTTGTTGCGTTGCGATTGTGTTTTATTCCATAAATATGCACGTACAGTTGCCGGCAAACTTCATGAAATTCTTTGGCTAAGTGGGGGAATGCGCAGAAGACGAAATTTGGGTCTCGTTGGTAGAAAGGTAGATGCGCAAACGTCCCCCCACCACGCCGCAGAATTTCAAGATGTTTGCCGGCTACTGTAATATTTATTTTTAGCGGAAGCGTAAAGTACGTACACTTTATGTGTGTGTGTGTGTAGGAATGTACCTATTTATTTTCCGAGTAAAATGCGTTGCGAAATATTTGGCGAGTCTCCAGCCGGCGTTTTGTATGGAGTGTGCGCGGGAAACAGGAAAAAGCGTCGAACCGCGCATTTGGATGGCCATTTTCAAAAAATCTCCAAGTCCACATTGATCAATTTTTTAAACGTTACCTACTGGTTGGATTCGTAATTTTCTGCCCGACGAAACTTGTTTTTCTTTGTAGTGCTTGTCCGGTTATCAAACATTGGCAATTGTGTAGGTTGGACCGCGGATTTTCCGGACTAATGCATCAGATTCTTCAGCAAGTGTACAATAACTGTTAGTATTTAAGATTGTCAAGCTTTATACATCGGATAGACTAGAAGAAAAATGGAGACAAGTGTGGAAGAATACTTGGGAGGAATCAAAAACTTTAACGTCAACTCTGAAACGACAGATCACGCAAAAACTGAAAAGGTATAGTTTCGACAGTGATGGCGTAGAATTAATGTAAAAAATGAAAGAAACTAGATATATTTAAAAACTTAGGATTTAATTGTGGGGTATAAAAGCAAAGGCAGCAATATCCTAAAAAAATATTGCCGTCATCTGGGATTGCTTATTTATAATCTAAGTACTGAATTCGAGATTTTATAGGAAACATGATTTTGGAAAGGATAAATATAATAAATAAAATCTAGAATTTTATACATTTCAAATTAGTAATCCTCGGTGACTGCATTCAAAACGTTTGTTTAATTTTTTTGATATTGCTGCCTCTTCTTTTATACCCCACAATTGTAATTAAATTTGTATATTCAAACACCTTCTATTACGTCACCTCTTCTGCGCTTAGTGACCACGCCCCTACACCCACCCGACTCTAATCTCCCCCCCCTTTCCTCACAACGTCCTTTAGTCTGAAGTAGCACCTATTAGTAACATTGCTGAAGATGGCGCATCAGCATTGAAGACGTTATAATTATTATAAATAACAAAGAGTGAAAGTAAACAGTGTTGTCATTTTTTAATATAATTTAAAAATAAATAATGCAGATTGATTCCCTTGAGATGCGGCATTGGCAGGGCTGTTCCTCGACTATTGTCAAATTTGTATATCTACCGCACTTAGGCATGCTTGGAAAGCCCACCCTTATATTTCTACAAACGCAATAATTGACGTAAAATCTTCTTCTGGCGTTAGCAATCATTTTTACCTTTGCTTTTTATTGCTCGCAACAGCTCCAAATTTTGGACCGTTGATTTCCCGATCCATTGCCTTAGATTCTTCAACCAGACGCTCTTCGTCTTTTTGCCTTGTATTATGAGATGCAGGCTCTGGCATTTTTCTGGATATAAGATTGATATCGCCAAAATACTGTAATTTCCCGGTTTTAATAGTTTTAAGAACTTCATTCGTATCATATTGTCATTTGTAACCAATCCCGTTTATTTTTAAAAGCCGTCTCTAGATTTACACCTCAAATGCTTTAATTCGCTTTAGAATTGTCACAGTGAGCGTCCATGATTCCATTCCATATAAGAGTACAGGGAACACACAAGCATAGTATCATTCTCATTCGAAAATTTAGGTTTAGGTCCCGCCTGTATAATGCCTTTTTCATCTGGAAGAATGCAGCTCTGGCTTGCTCTATGCGATTATCTAATTTCCATACAAGGGTCACTTTCACGTAATCTGCAACCCAAGTAAACTATTTTGTGTACTCTTTCTACTCTAATTCAATATATCTATGACCATATATTATATTTTGTCCACGAAATAAATTTGGAAAATGAACAAGTTCATAAATAAGTACGACCTGTCCATTTTCTTTAGGATATTATAGCCACGTTGTTACCCTGCTGTTGGATGAGGGGAATAGATATAGTTGAATGAAGTGATGCAAAAGGAGACAAAATAGACAAAATAAACTGCTAATAAAATGAGTGATTTTTTCAATGTTATTCCTAGGTATATCCAGTAAAAACCGTATAAAAATATATTTTAATTCACTTTTTCATATCTTTTATTCATTGTATATTCATATTATTGTATCTCTATTTATGTAGACATATTCCTTTATTATGATAAACATTGATAAAAATTCAGTTCGACTGTATTTTTAGATGAAAATGCTTTTGAAATATTAAAATGGATATTGTGCAAAATTGGACTTCGGAATTTTTTGAAATTGGCCATTCTTTTGTAAACTGTCATTAAATAATGTCATATCCTGTCTGTACCTATTACTTTATATGTCTGTATAACTTAAGCCTGGTAGTTGATTAGTATAAATTTTTGCGTTTTCCACCAAACAACCCGTTTTCGTGAAAATCTAAGCTTTTTGGTTATTACTGATCAAACAACCGGCCCTCAAAATTAAAAATTACATTGTTCATTGACCTTTGAATCTAACCTTGTAGGGCCGCCCTCACTAAAAGCAGGGCTTTGGACAGAACTACCGACCTCGATTCTGACTTTCCCGACTTCAAGTTGCTTCAAGCCATTTTATAAGATCAAAAACCAAATATGCACTCTTCTCAATTATTGTGCATTATGTAGGTACCTACCTACACTCTTATAATTTTGTCATCTGTCATCTGGTTGTCCATAACTATCATCACAGCTCAAATTTTATGAAACTATGCACTGTATTTGAATCTTATTTTAGTTTATCACATGTCTTGACATTTAAATAAGTAGGTACCCACGTATCATATATTTTTAAGTATTGAGATAACAATTTCCATTACAACAATCCAGTTAACCTGATAATTGGAGGTAAATATGATAAATACTCCGATAGGTAATAAACTCTACTGTTTGTTTCCAAATTTAACAATAAAAAATAATCAAAAAATAACTAAAAGTCTGAAACTTTTAGCATTTGTATACCTACCCATTTCCTATGACAATACAATATTCAATTGTTTCCAGCATAATTTGTCTGTTGTTTTGAGAGATATACATAATTCATTTTCATGTTTCATGTAGAAAAAAGAAAGAAATAAAAATACAATCAATAATATTTTGACATTTATACCTAGTCAAGTTAAGTATTATCCATAGAAAAAATAGTCAATCGAATGAGTCTATTTTACTTTTTTATTTTAGTTAATTACCTACCTACCCGACAGTTTCTTGTTTGTATATTGTTAAGTATAATCTTGTAATCCGAAGAAAACTTATAAAACCTTGTAGGTACCTACCTACTCGAAATTGTTTTTTTAAATTGCTCATTTATAAGTCTATTTTGGCGTTTTTAATCTGGTCATGTTGCTTTATTTTTTCGGAGAGTATTATGACCTTTGATTTGATCTTCGCATCACATATACATGTAAAAAGTTAAGGAAAGTGCGTAGTTATCGAATTCATCCTGTGGAAAATGCCGCCGTATCAACTCGTGAAAATCCAAAACGCAGCTGCCGACTGCCGAGCCGAGAGCTCTATGAATATTGATGCTCGATCTGCCCGAAGCGACAGAGACGAACAGCATTAAGCCGTCTGCGAACTTATGAAAATGTTTTGCTCCATCGCAGATGTTATCGAGCGATACCGGTCCCTTCTTACTAGATGGTTCTGTTTTAACGGATTTTTCTCGCGTCGACAAACCATAATACGAACTGCGCAGTAGCTCGACTACAAAACAAACACTCCTCCCCCCACCATCAGCTGTTGCCGCCATGAAAGCGTTGCCACAGGTCACGTAGCCGGAGATCTGGCAACGTTGGAGAACTCCGCTTTGTTGTGAACACAAAGGTACGCTATACTTGCGGACTTGTGTGTGCCAGAATATAGCAGACGATACTTTGTATACAGATGAGGCGTGTGCTACGTGTGCATGTTACACAAATTTACGAAAAGAAGTTTGTGCAATCTAGTCAGCGCTGGGTGGATTATTCGTGCTCTTCGATTTTGAAATCAGTTTAGGACCAATGAAAATATGATCGTTTCTTTCACTTTTTAGCAGTCGTTTACGTGTGAAAAATGCCTATTGTGCATGCACTTCAATGTACATAAATACTGCTACATCGAACAAATCAATAGATAATTAGGTACAAAGCAATTATTAGTGTATCAATGTACTGTAGCATTAATTATTGCATAAACGTAGGTAGGTACCTATATACATAACGCTACCTACACATTGATCACATTGGAATAGATTTCAGTCATAATTTATGATTTCAGCGATATAAGATTATTAAGTTTAGTTGAATTTCAAATGATTTGATGATTGATTTGATTAATTATGATGATAATTAAAATGATTGATTAAAGTAATTAAATGTTTTATTATATACACAGAAAGGGAGGTTTTGGACAGTGAGATTTAACATTTAACTGTATATTAGTATACATACCGATAGATGCCCATCGAATTGCGATAAATCAATTAGAATCGCTGCCATACATAGATAAGTTGGTGTATATACGCAAAACATAAATTTATTAGTGAACGTGAGACTGGGTAATGATAGTCGAACCCAATGATATGTAAAATAAAATTCAAAAGTAGATACGTAATTGCCTTACTTGCATTCGTTATCGAACGGACTTTCTTTGTGATCGGGCGCGACGCTACGCCGAAAAAAAGTCCCAGGGTAAAAGGAACAGAATATCGTACACTATCGTAAGAATGAGTTTGTTATTTTAGTCACCGTGACTTCAAATTACCTGATTTTTCTGTCTACACGCAGAGCGTTTGTGAAATAAGTGTGCCTTGATTTGTTGTCTCTTTCAATGCAATATTTTCTACATATGAAAGCCGGCTAGTATGGGAATAACGTGTCTATATATTATTATAATACGTCAATGGTCAAACCAATGTTTGAAACGGTTTCGCATGGTACCTAGGTACATGATTTGAGATTTGTAACTGATTGTATCGATTATTGGTAACTGAGTCTAGTACCGTAGCGACTGGTGTCTGCTACCGACGGCTGCTAAAAAATCAGTTGCCAATCATCGATACAATCAGATACAAATCTCTAATAACGGTTAATGTGTAACCGGTTAAAATACCATCACTACGCTTGACGTGACGGTGTTGACGCAAGGCCTCTGACGTCTTATATTTGCACATCTTATTTAAATAAATATTAACCAGTTTAATATTTAATTTGTTTTAAATGTGACGATTTTGCAAGAGACAAAAGACAAAATCTCTCATATCCAAGCGCGCCCGCAGACGTCGGGCACTTGTGATAATATTATAATTAATTACACCATAGTTGCCAGTTGTGACAATATTTTCCCTAGTTTTATTGCCAGTGTGATAACATTGACTGCAAATACAACTGAGAGTAGGTGCGCGCAGCGAAATTTATCCCTTTGACATTTGCGAACCGCGAAAGCGCAGGCATCTGTTTTTATTTCATGTTAGACCATTAAATTGTGATAAATGCATATTTTAGTAAAGGATTGCGAGAGAGCATTGCATGTTTATTTTACAAATGAAAATTCAACTACGATTAACCGAATGACATGACAGAAATAACATATATATTCGTGCATTTATTCCGCTTTAGAAACATTGTAAATGTTTTTTGAAGTTACACTTTATTAAGGCCTTGGGGATAGAGATTGGTCGTTCATGAACTAACTGTTTCTTTAAAACAGTTCACTTACAAACTATCGTTCATTAGTTCAGTAGGTGGAAAATAAATCGTGCAATAAATCGCAAATCCTAAGTCCCAAAATCAATGAAATCTTTTTCTTCTCTCTGGGCAGTGAAAATTTTATGTTGACCGAACAATGAATTTTTTCAAACTGAAAGCACATGTCCTCCTCCGCTGGGTAGCGAAAAATTTTTGGTGGGAAGGCTTCGTTTCATTTTTTTTGGCAAGCTGATGTAGATAAAACGAGGTTTTAACTACCCTTGTACCCCGATTGAACCACCACCACAGATTTGAAAATTTAGGGAGACTGAATGATGAAATCTCCGATCTCCGGAAACTAAAAGCATCCTCTCCAAATTTGATAGTGGCTGAAAAATTTCCTGGTGGAAAAGTGAACGGTTCACTTACAGAAGTTGAAATAGATAAAAAAAAACATTATTTCAAATGAACTACTGAACGATTCGAAGTGAACAATTCACTTGACTGAACGACTCAGTTAACTGAACTAAAGTTCCCGTGTCTATTTTGTCTATGTTTGCTTGAAATTTTAGTGTGCAACGATATGCGCGCGCATCGTGCGACGGGAGTTTTCACACCATGAAGTTGGCAGTTGTAGGGTTCGATTATCGCGTATCACGATCCTATCACGACTCGCCAATCAAAAACTAAGATGGCAGATTTCCGAGTGACGATTCAAGTAATAGCAATTCTTTTAAGTGACGACATCATGCCCCGGGCGCTCTTATTATTTACAATATTTTAAATTTTTTAACACAATTACTGGATTTTTGTCCCAAAAGAGATCGTCATCAATCGTGATATATTATAGATGTTCTACAGAGACAAAGCTATTTTATATGGGAGAGTAAGTATGGAAGTCTGTTTCTACGTTTCAGTTCTGTTTCACCTAAGCCAGCCAATGACAGGCCGCACGCCCTGTAAACACCCCAAAGACATCTATACCTACTTTCTCAAATAAAATAGCCTCATATCTGTGGGATCTGTAGTATGTCTTGCTGTTATCTTATGTACCTATACCAAAGAAGTACGTATAACTTCTGACGCGCGTACATAAGTCCTTGCGCTCACTTTTTCAATCGTATCACAGGTTTTGAAATTAAATTGAGATGATGAAGTCAAATAATATACAACGGAATGATAGAGTTATCTTTATTATGCTAATTTTAGTATCAACGAAAAAGCTGATTGTGTATTAGTTACTACGTATTACTGATTATGTGTTACATGGATTCATGTAATATGCGACGATATTTCGATACCCGTTGCCAACCATATCATAACCCGAATGCAAGATGACCATTCCAAAGTATTCGTTCTGTGATGATGGAGTTAAAAGTATTTTTTCTATTAAAACATAGTTCAATACATTACAATCATAAAAAAAAAACGAGAAGAAAAAGATGGCAAGTCCCCAGGCAACCAAAGCATGCTGGTATAAGGGGACATCAAAAACTATACATATCTATTTAATCAAACATAATAATTTCGATGTTTGTCTGTCCGTCCGTCCGTCCGTCTGTCTGTCCGTCTGTCCGTAATTTCGTTCGAATTCACGGCTAAAAAACAAATTAAATGGCCGGAGATGTGGCTTGAACTCCGGGCCAGCAAACCCGAACCGGCCGCTTAATGACGCGAACCACTCCATGTTCCGCCCAGCACCGTATCATTAACTGCCGGCAGGGGAAAGATGAAAAAAAGTTAAAATATTTTGATAAAAGTCGTTATTATTATTTCATGGGTATCGGCTATAAATAAGTAAATACTTATTCTTTAGGAACCGGCATGTAAAAGTACCCTCATTTTTGACGGGTTATAGCAAGTAACTATAATGCAGAAGAACTATACACAATAAATTTAACACTCAACAACTTTAAATTATAGATAAACAAATCAAATTCTTGAAAAATCATGATTTACAGTCATACAGATCTCCTCTCTAACACAAGTTCTTTCAGTTTCTTATTGAACAGCCCTATATTATTTATCTTCTTCACTTTATCAGGAAGTCCATTATAGAACTTAATGGCTATATAAATATAAAGGAATCCATGCCGTTCTCAGCACAGAACATAGGTTGTCAGTATATCTGTCAGCACAAAACATAGGTTGTCAGTATATCTGTCAGCACAAAACATAGGTTGTCAGTATATCTGTTATTATATGATGTTTCGCTCTTGTGTATCGCGAGTGTTATGTCGCTATTCTGATACAAGGTGATGTTAGTTTTAATCAATTTATTCTTTATTTTATAAAGTATCTTTACTTTTTCGATATACCTACATACTTACCTATATCAAGTTTGGCATATTAACAATTTTATACAGGTCAGTGGTTGTGGTACAGCTATTTAAATTAAATGTAGTTTTAAGTGCTTTGTTCATAATTATCTGTACCATTTTACACAGCTGTTAACTGCACTGAGACGCGATAAAACCATATAAGACGTGAGGAAGAATAAAAGCGCTATGGATAATTCTTTTAGTTTTTGTGCCAATTCAAATATATTTTTTTATGAAAAAAAACATCCACAGTTGAAAAGGAATATTCTTAATTTTAAAAAATGTTATAAAATGCAAATGTATCATCACTTATCATTGCAAAACAATATCGAAATGTCAATTATTAAACATGGCATTTTGGTAGGTGCGTAGTAGAACTAGTCATGTACAAAAATGTGATGTTCTTAACTCAAAAACGTATTTTTTTATAATCCTACACTCGGCCGATATGTCAGTGGGTTGGTTCTGTACTGTACATTGGCAAAATGCCCTATCACAGTATAATAAAGTAAACTGTGCCTTTACTAATAGATCATTTTAGGTAATTTAGACGTCCAGTGCTCCGCTCCCAATTTAGCCTGAAAAAATGCCGATGTCAAACTATCTAGAAAAACAAAGATAAGCTTTATAATAGTAGGTACAATAATAAAATTCTGAAAAGACTAGTGCTCACTGAGTCAGCAACCTGAACTCTTGAAGCCTCTACTCCATTAAAAGTAATAGTCTGTGTCTTCGGCATCGTAATCAGGAACTTTATGGCCTGTGTGATGGGCTGAAGTCACGAATGTCTTCAATTAGAGAAGCTTCGATGGTTGCTAAATAATAAACCTGAAGAAAGGTGAATAGTAGGTAGACGCAAAATGAGATCTAAATGAAAACCTTTCAAGATATACTATAAAGTCTCATAGAAATGAAGCTATTTATATGAGAAAGCAAGTATAAGTCTTTTTGGGTTTTTATAGGGATTACGAACTATCGCACGGTTGGCTTAAGTGATCACTTTACACAATATAAAGTTCACCAATTCCACCCATGATTTACCTATCCATTATTGGCATTAGCAATTGAAGTATAGTGCAGAGTGAGGTGCATTCGTGAGGAGCCCAAGACCCGTATCAGGTTGTGCAGTCAATGATATTTAGTGACGGGCAACCATCGGCAATAGACAAAAGTTATATCTTAGTTACCAATCATCGGTACAATCGGATACAAATCCCAAATAACTGTACCGAAAATAACCGGTTAAAATAACTGTTTAACCATCATTACTGCACCCTCTGCGTGCGTCATTTACCGGATACTTTCACACTTCTTTAACTATAATACAAAAAAAAAAAACATTTTTAGATGATAAAGCACTGTCCTTGTATTACGATAAGAGTCTCCAATGAATTTCAGCCCTTTTTACACCTTCCAACCAGAGAAATTGGATCACCACTCGTAGTTCCTTCTTGGTTACTTGGTTACAAACTGCTAGCGGAGCGAAACAGCAGTGTAAGCATGCTTTACGATGTAAAGCATGTTAACATTGTAATAGTTGAAGGCAAATGACGCGATCGAGATCAAATTTTGTACACGTGACCGCAGTGATTACAACTCTAAGCACGCAGGCGCAGACGGCAGTGTGACATTTAGTATAACCGGGATTAGCTTTGGTATGACTATCTTATTCTGTTCTCATTCTTTGCGAATGAGAGGGAAATATATTTTTTCTTAAAGTCATCCAAATAATCTCACCGGTTATAATTTTTGACTCGCTCTCGTATTTTGAAAAAAATACGAATCAAGATCTTAACGAATGCGTGCGGTTATGGATGAACATGTCACAATACTACACGACTGTCGTGTCGAAGTGAAAGTATTTTAAGATTCGTGAAAAAGCATCCGTGAGAATATACCGCTGCTACGATCTCGGCTTTCGTATTCCAGACGAGCGGAACGAAAACTTCATTACGTATTATGTATTTCCATATCTGCAGTCCATCTGTCGCTCGCCTGACACGCCGGTGAACTCATTTTTTACTTGGCTGACCACGGCAGAAACTGGAATAAAAGTGCGTAGCTTGCCGGTGGTTTGCAAGACAAACAACATTGGCAGAGAAACGAGTGTTAAAAAATTGCTACATGTTAGACCGCTTTTTATTGGTATTTTTCTACCGTTCTAATATAAGAATGAACAAATTAGGATAGAAGGTAAAGCTGATTTGGTCGTGTTAAGCGAATGAATAGAGAAGTAATGTAACAAATGATATATGTGGGGTATAAAGGGTGGGCGAAAAGAGGCGGCTCCTTAGCAGAATCGCCCATCAGAGAGCAATTTGGATAGGCCATAATATAAGGCATCCGGGCCTGCTTTTAACCATCGTCGAGGGAAATGTCGAAGGCAACAATCGTAGAGGCCGCCCGAGATTAAGCTACGTAGACCAGATTACCGGAGATGTGCGCTGTAGCACCTACCGAGAAATGAAGAGGTTGGCAGGTGACAGAGAGGAGTGGAGAAAGCGAGTGCTTGTTGCAGACCAATCCTAGGATTGCAACCCAAAAAAAAGAGAAAGATATCGAGAGGAGAGTGACTGCGGGGAATAGAGTGAACGGTGCTTTGAACGCAATAGTTTCTAATAGAAATATGTCTACCGAGGCAAAACTAGCGGTACATAATGAAATTCTGGTACCAATACTGATGTACGGAAGTGAACCCTGGAGCTGGCAAAAGAGTTACAATTACAAATACAAGTGTTGATAGCGCCAGAAAGAGAGAGCGACCGCGGAAGACGTGGCTTGACCAGAATAACCAGATATTGGAAGATGGTCCCGTTAGAAGCCTCAACAACTAGCGAGCTTGCATGCGAAGATGTATGAATGTGGATGAGAGTTGTATGTTAGGACAGAAGAGTGTGGCGCTCTATCCTCTCTGCCTACCCCCACGGGTAAACGGCGTGAGGGTAAGTGAGTAAGTAAGTAAGTATAAAAGCAAAAGCAGTATTCAATATTATAAAATATTCAAAAAATTAAATATATGTTTTGAATGCAGTCACCGAGGATTACTAATTTATTGTAAATGTACTGAATTTTAGATTTTATATATCTATCCCTTCCAAAATCATGTTTCCTATAAAATTATAGGCTATGTTTCCTATAAAATCTCAAATTTAGTACATTGTAAATTAATAATCCTCGATGACTGCAATTTTTTTGAACATTACTGCCTTTGCTTTTATACCCCACATGTGAAGCAAGTGTTGACGGCGCCACAGAAGACTCAGCATATACTGGAAGACGGTCCTGTTATGAGCTTCAACAATCGTCGGGATTGGGCAGAAGAGTGTGGCATTCCATCCTCTCATGATAAGTTAACTTGTATGTGTATTTATGTATCATGTGATAAGAGGGAAATTTCACGTAATACAAATACCGATGAAAATGTGTGAAATAGATTCATAAATATTATTTATGTTCTGTAAATCAGGATAATGTGGGGTAATGTTTCATTCATATTTTTTATTATAAAAATCTTTAAAAATACATCTCCATTTAAATTAAAACGAATTTAGGTACCTATGATCGGTCGTGACGTATCAATTCGCCTGTTTAGTGTAAAGCCCGGTCGCCGAAAAGAGAGATTTTCGTTCATTGACCCTATGCTACGTATCCTTGTCGCACGCGTACAATTATGTTGCCGTCACGCCCGCTCGCTGTGCCTGTGCGAGCGTGACAGCAACATAATTGTACATTGTACAACATAGGATACGTAGCGCAGGGTCAATGTACGAAAATCACTCTTTTCGGCGACCGGGCTTTGATCCCGTAGGACGCACGTACATATTCGTTTCATAGTAAGAATAATAATACAGAAATATTTTTATTTTATTTATTTATTATTTATTTTAAATTTATTTATACATATAAATGAAGGTAGTTGCTTCACTAGACAATGTCTGTTTTGAAGCAACTACCTGTACAGTTTTTTTTTTTAAAAGTTTGAACATTAGCAAGATATAATATATATATAATACACATATATACACACATACATACAAATATACACTCATATACATCTACATATATATACACACACATATATATATATATAATATTAGAAATAAGATTTATATATTGTCTGTAAGAAATAAAACACTAACAAAAGACTATATATTAAATATAGACTATATATAATAAATAAATTACAATAAGAATAATAATAAGATAAAAAGCGAATAAAAATATATAAAAACGGGTAAGAAAATAAAGTGTTACATTTATGAGAAAAATAAAATATCTTAAATATTATGATCATTAAACTGTGTTATCTCTACTTGAGTTTAATTATAATTTTATATTTTACTTTTTAAGTTTCAAGAATAATAATACAGAAATATAAAAAATAAATTACAATAAGAATAATATAAGACGAAAAGCGAATAAAAATATATAAAAACGGGTAAGAAAATAAAGTGTTACATTTATGAGAAAAATAAAATATCTTAAATATTATGATCATTAAACTGTGTTATCTCTACTTGAGTTTAATTATAATTTTACATTTTACTTCTCACGTTTCAAGAATATCAGAATCTTTCATTGACAGGTGAATTATTAATCAATCCACCATTTTTAATGATCGTCATGTACTCTACAATCAAACCCATCAATAACATATTCTTAAATAAAATTCGTTCAATGTGAATCGCTGTCTTCGTGAACGTGTCGAGAAGAATTCCAAAGTCAACGATATCGCAATACGTGACGCGCGACATGCGCAGGGTTCGCAACAGGTGTTTATAGAGTAGCGCGAACTTGGAGGTGTCTACGGTGAGCACGTATTACGGGCTCATACGAGTTTCAACCAAGCACAACCCGGCCTATTCTGAAAACAATATTTTCATTTTGGCGATTGTTATCCCAACACTAAAAAATAGACAAGACAAAGATTTCGCCTTATTCGGTGATCAAAATTCCAAAACTCCAAAATAGACGGAACTTAATTATTTATAATATTTTGAGTTTGTCCAAATTTTTCAGAACAGTACTGTACAGTACAGGGACATCATTAATCGATCAATATATTATAGATGACGAAAATATATTTTTATGGGAAAGTAGGTATGGAAGTCTTTGGGTGTTCATAGGGCTTACGACCTATCGTACGGCTGGCTTAAGTGATCATTTTACACAATGTAACGTTCGCCATTTTCATCCATGATAGAATACCATGTCTATTAAATTTTAGAAGTTGTATATATATTTAAATGATGATATTAATTAGACATGGTATTCTATCATGGAAATGGCGAATGTTACATTGTGTAAAGTGATCACTTAAGCCAGGCGTACGATAGGTCGTAACCCCTATGAACACCCAAAAGACTTCCATACCTACTTTCCCATAAAAATATAATTTCGTCTCTGTGAGACATCTATAATATATTGATTGATTAATTATTTATGCTCGTGTTATTACTTAATTATGTGCATTACTGCAAACTTTGATATCGTTTATTTCTATAATTGTCAACATCTCACCCGACTTCCCCGAAATTTTTGCTACTAGTTACGAGACGCTGTATAGTGTAGTCTGTTCCCCTTTATATCTCAACACAAATACGATATAGCAGACGGGGCATATGTACTTATTTATGTAAACGAAATATCAAACTTTGGCAAAACGTAAATAAAATGTTATTATACCTAATAGCAGTCAAGATATGATAAGTTAAAATAACGCAAACCAATGAGAATAGACCCGATTACCGACTATTGAAAACAAAATATAAGAAAAATGATTACCTAGACTAAAAATGGCGTATGTATCTGTTAGTTACAATATTTTATAATGCATTTAGCTAAAAAGCGTTAGCTAACATTTATAGTTTGATGTTGAAATCATGTACAATGCCACCGACGAATCTATTGCGAGTACCTATTATTATTACATTTATTCCAAAATGAAAGGTGCTATCCCTTCTAAATCGTCGCTTATTTAGAGAAGAGAAAGAAATACAAACACAACAATATTATTTTGTCGTTTAAGTAGGTTAAGTTTTATTCATAAAAAAATATTTAATCAAATAACTGTCTATTTTTGCGATATTTTTGCCATCTATTGCTAAAATTCCAGTTATTAATTATCTACCAGATAGTTTCTAGCCTGTTGATTGTTAAAATTAATCTTGTAATGCGACGAAAATTTTTCTAAGAGAGTCCTTATTTTTGTTATGAATTACAATTGTTTGTCAATTGTCAATTCAATTCAATGTCATTTGTCAATTCAATTCAATTCAATGTCATTTGTCAATTCAATTCAATTCATGTCATTTGTCAATTCAATTCAATTCAATGTCAATTGTTGTCAATTGTTTGTTATGATTTACAATTCTTAAAAGTTAATAATGACAATAAAAACAAATCCATCTGAAACAAGCGCAAAACAAACGTCAAGAAGTGCTGTGTTGCATCACTGACCAGCGTGAAGCGGACAAATAACTTTGTTCCTTTCATACACACGTAACATTCACTCATATATTGACATGTACCTATCTGCACCCAATACATTGTAATAAATTGACTTGTAGTAGACTAATTGAAAAGAAATAAAAAAATTAGCCTTTGTGTAATATTGAATCGCAGATGCATTCTGAATGAAGACGTAACCCATGAAGGAAGGTGCCATTCAGATGGGCGGATCAATACGCCCACAGATCGGGTTGGCAGGGGGTTGGTTGTCTGGGGAGCGGGGAGTATCGGCCAGCCTTGAATCCAGAAATTCTTTGAAAAGAAAAACCTGGGATTTCTCGGAAATAATACCCGCGCTTCCCATTAATAAATGGAACCAAAGGTACACATGCTTATTAATGGCACGTGAGCATGCGCAGTATTGACCTTCTTTAGCCCTTGCTTATTAGTTGCATGTGTGTACACACTAATAATAAGCATGCTCATTAGTCACGTTTTTGCCTTAAAAAACATATATTTATATGGCTCTCTGGTACAATTATTGTCCTATTTTCTCGACAGCTTCGCTCTTCTCATTTTAAAGTCTGCCAACCGCTGTCCTGGGACGTACCCTGTAACTCTTCATGGTACCTATACTTCTGTAGACATGATCCTTTCTGGTGTCGCTGCCTTCGAGCGAAGCTGCGAGTTTAAAGACGAATATTTCAACCATCACTGATATGTATGAATTCTAAAGATTCTAAATGACTTTAAAGGTACTGATACACATGCTTATTAGTGGCACCAGAGCATGCGCAGTTCTTTAGCCCTTGCTCATTAGTGGCAGGTGTGTACGCACATTGCTAGTAATAAGCATGCTCATCAGTGGCATGCTCAAAAATCAACCGCCGGTTGATTTATGAGCATGCTAATGTCATTCACCGTGAGAAGGGGTATCTTTTGAGCATGTGTGAACAGGCTTGCTTATTATGAGCATGCTTATGTCATTCGCGGCTAGTATCGATTATCAATGCGATCTACTCAGTCCGCGACAGATGAAACAAATATGGCGCGTTGAGGAGATGATAAAACATTACTTTTCGTGACTTATTATAGGAATCACGAATGTCTGTGGAATACTCGGTCACTGCTATGTAAAAGTAATATAGCAAGAATAATGTTTATGAAACTTTATTAAAAGGCATGAATGATTCAAATCTTACAATAAAAATTATAAAAACTAAAATCAAAAATATTTTGATTTATTGGTTCACTTGAATTTTCTATTTTAGTTTTCAAAGTTTCAATATTGAACTAGAGTTCCTCTCTATTCTATGACAAGAGCATGCCACTAATAAGCATGTGTGTTTGATTGTTAGCTTTGAGCATGCTTATTTATGAGCACGCTTAAATTAAGCATGCTAATAATGAGCAAGTGTGTACAGTTGTTAGGGCATGCTAGTTTTGAGCATGCTAATGAGCATGCCAGTAGTAAGCATGTGTATCTGTACCGTAACGTATCCTAAGGACTTGTATTTTTTTAAATAAGAAGAGATGCGAAGATGGAATACATGTCCCATTAATATTCTTACTATTTTCAAATTAATATAGCCTATGTTACCCGCCGGGTCCTAGCAAGATTTGAATCGAATCGGACAAACGGTGTAGATTTGTATAGAGCTCAGACAGGCAGACATTAAGTTTTATAGGTACAGATGTATATTGTTGTATCTCAAATTGCGCGAATTTTCATCTATCGTGTAAATGGAGGGGTGGGCGTAGTTTCACAATGCGCGCAATTACTGAGAACTGAGAACGAGCCTTCAGAAGTTGATTAAAGCCACCGCTGAAGATGAAGTTCTTATTGACGCACGAGTACCTACGCGGATCGTACGATACACACGGCACGACGAAAAAGATTAAATTGATAAAATAAACATTGTACGTACGTACGTGTGTTAAAGAATATACAAATGTTCCAACACAGATAAATGATATCACTTTTTATCTGTTTATGACGAATGTATCCGTATTGAGGTTATCTCTGGATATTTTTTATTACGTACTAAGAGATTAAGTCTGCAAACTAAGTAAATAAAACCACAACAAGATTAAAAACATGTACTTAAATAAATGAGGCGAGAAAATGTATTGTTATCAACTGTTTTCTTTGAAAATAAATAATTAAATTGCATTTATACATATACATAGAGATAAGTATAATTATCAGTCGGGGGCGTAGTCACCATATTATAACGTGAATTACTGTTTCGCATTTCCTTGGAAGACGCTTGTGTCGGGGCGAAAATCTTTGGTCGATAGAAGGAGAAATTAGAAGTGAATGTAGATAGAATAAAGAAAGTGGTTTGGTCATGTAGACGCATGAGCGAGGAAAGGATGGTTAAGAAAATATATGGGGCGAGTGTTGAAGGCAACAGGAATAGAGGACGTCCGCTAAAGGCCTGGCACGATCAGATGCTACACGCATTGGAGGATTTTAAAAGCCTCAGCAACCGCAGAGCATGCATGAGATGATGTATGAATGTAGCCGAAGCAAGAGTGGTGTGCCAAGATAGAAGCTTACGGGTTCTATCCTCTCTGCCTACCCGGAAACGGCGTGGTGGTTAGTCAAGAGTTTAGTGGCGCAAGTTTTGTCCTCTTCCACATCCGCCATAAGGACCTGGTCACCAAAATCGAACATCGACCCTTTCCTGACTTGTCATTTAAGCTGGTAGCTTTGAAGGGAACAAGCCACTCTCGGCATACCCTTTCGATAATCGTCCCTTCGCCGAAAAGGTCTCGGAGATCGCGAAATAACTAATGGGAGCTTTTTTTAACCTTTCTCGGAGTGGTACACCACAATGTGGCGTAGAGTTCTTTTCATTTAAGAAAGACAATCGATTTAGTATGTGTTAGCCGTGCGTATGAGGCACATTGTTTCGTTGTGTTGGTGTTTGTACCCGTAAACACCAATACAACGAAACAATGTGCGTCGTACGCACGGCTTACACATACTAATTCGATTGGCTTTTTTAAATGAATGATTTAAATGAATAAATGAAAAATTTTAATGAATACAGCATAATGTGGCGTACATGTGTATGGTTTTCGATACGCATTTTAATTTCCTAACCCAATTAAAGAATTATATTATGATAAATGTCAATTAAGCGGATAATTAAGCATCAACCTATTATTGTACTTACTTACTTATTCAGTCAACGTGATGACTAATATCTACACTCAATATTAGAAATTTAAAACTTGGAATTCTTGTATTTAAACTTGTTTAAACCCAGTTTTCTCAATTTAAACCGAAATATTGCGGGTTTTTTTCCATGTCTCCAGTAAAGGCGTGAAATTTCCTTTATCACAATATGATGACAATTAAATTCGGGGATTTATTAACATTGTAAATGCCATCCGGTTGATGACACACATAGGCCCGAATTCAGTACAAAATAATACTTTTAAGGCATGCCTTAACCTTTAAATCATCTAAGTATTGACTCTGAATTCGGGCCATAGAATCAAATCCTGAATGAATAGCTTGTTGGTGTAGTCAGTGGTTATGACTCTTGCTTAGTGATCCAGAAGTCGGTGGTTCGAGTCACATTTATATCCGTAGATATATAATTAAAAATATTTTCAAGTTTTTTCCATTATTTTTATGTTTTTTTCTATCGTGCTGGTTTCATTCGGTATGTCAGGGCCATCTTCAATTTAATATCTTAATTAATTAATTTACATTATCTTAGCGAGTCTACAGTATAATGTTTATTTAGTGGTGAATTTTTAATGATTCTATTTAATTTTAAAAGATGGTGATAATTCGATTCTAATGATGGGATATTTCTCTCACCATTAATTAAAAATTATTATCGGTCTTTTTACAATTTTAGTAGATGAGGGTAAATTTCCATTTGTTGGTTAAGTACTTCTATTACTTTAATGACTATGGTAATTTGGGAATAACATGAATAACTATTGTGTTTCCCGTAATATCTAGATTTTATTATTTTCACGGAATTTTAAAAGTATTTACATATTTGTGAGAATTTGAGTATCTTAACTAAATATCTGTTCTATATAAATATGTATTCTATACCAGCGTTTCCCAACCTGTGGTACGCGTACCACCGGTGGTACGCGAGTGGATAATTGGTGGTACGCGAAAAATAATCAGTAATGGCGGATATAAAAAGTGAAAAAAAATCAGTCATAAAAATATAATTTAAACTATTGTATTTTTCCTGTAATTCATAATTTTAATTAATAATATACAGTACAGTTGTTAATGTGTACAGTCGATGATCGAAAATCCAACATTAATATCGTATTTTTTGGAGTGCACTTTGAAACAAAAACAGTGTTTCTAGACCGTATTCTTTTTAATTCTTTCCTTTTTTCGTTTTTGATTCGGGGGACGCCTGCGACTTGCGCGACTCTACAAATCCGCCACTGTCGTTCCAAATTTTGCTCACTTGCATTCTAGGATCCTACGGAAATTATTAGCCATTACTCCCCATCCCTGGATGTCTTCCTGAATGATTTATTCAAAATTATAACCAAGCCTTTATCGCGGATACGAACCTTCTGTGCATAATGTAAACAAAACAGATAAATGGGACATAGCGCATTGTGAACTTTGTTCCACACAATTATAACGCCATGTGTTCACCATATTCAACTGTTCATATCTTCTAATTGGCCGTATTTTCAATAGACAGAGACATAATAATAATATCAGTCGCAACATTCATGTAGGTACTTACTGACTTCGTGCCGTGAGCACTGCGGTTCAGTCAACCGCAAAAAGGCACATAAAAAATTGCTTATTTCAATTCCGCAGCAGTTTCTGAGTCATATTACATTTTTAATAGTAGACAATACAGTTCGTATGCGTTCACTGCAAACCGAGTGAATAGAAGCCTAAACAGCGTTGCTAAAACGAGGGCGATATAATATTTTTTGTCTTCGATATGGAAAGAGCGTGGGAACACTCTCTTTCATGGCTTCAGTCTCCGATTTGAAAAGGAAGTACCCCACCGAACGCCACGACATGGTGGCGCATACGTCAAGCAAATTAAAAACTGCTTATTAGCGCAACGCAGCGCAGTTCCTTTAACCCTGCAGCGGTCGCGCATCTAAATGAGACGGCAGAAGTCGCGCGGACTACACACGTAGTCCATTTTTAAATTGAAATAAAATAAAACTTAAGCACAATATCTTTATTTTACTTATGAAAATATAATTAGGTCAGTTTTCTTAACTAGATACAATAAACAAAACTTAATCACAACCTCTGTTTCACAATTAATAAAATATAAATAAAAATCCTCCAAAATTGGCACAAAAATCACAGGTTTGGCTCTAATTGAGATCACAATAAAACTATTTATTTAAAATTATTAACTTATAATATTTTCTGCGCAGAAAAGATACACCATTTTCGAATGATCCCCACAAAAGTTTTTGCACGCTGTACAAGACTTTCTGGTGTTTTTATTGCGCGCTCTTCCACAATCATGACAACGGCGCACTATATTACTCGACGTCCCCTCTGAGGTTGGTAGTTGTTTTTCTGCGTCCGTAACACATAGAAATACTTTTAGTTTTATTGTTAGGGGCCTTGGCAACGATTTTTTTTCAACTCTCTTCTTTGCCAATGGTTTCATCCAAGCCGGAGACAACTCCATCAGGAAGTCACGACGGCAAACGCTTCCATAGTTTTTGTTTGCTGAGTAAATGCATAATGCGTGGAGTGCACTCAAATTTAGCCAGTCAAAAAACACCGTTAGAGGCCATCTTCTAGAGTTTCTCGAAACGTTGTATAGAGAACACATTTTATCAACCAGGTCAACTCCGTTTTTTGTCCTGTTATTATTTCTGGCTTCTGACTATCTCCAGTAGTGGTGTCAATTGTGGCATCGTTGTGCATGGTTGAAATCAGTATAACAACTTTATTGGGTTTCAGCACGTACGACACCATTGTACATGGTGGGTGGAAACCAAATTTTAACGAACATGGTGGATTTCCTCTTGCGAGGCGAAATTCGCGAGAGACTTCTCGTTTGTTTCAACCACGCCTCGATCTGTGCAGCTTGTCGATCGCCCATTATTATTCTAAAAATATATATTTACATCAATTTACAAAAACAGAACTTAATAAAACCATGTTAAAATTAGGCGTTTATGTCAATTTTAACATAAAATACGTGCAAACAAAAAACATACATAATTAAAAAATACTTACGCGATTGGTCGCGCGGACTACATATGTAGTCCAGGATCTTTGCGGAGCTACTGTTACACTTCCAAACGCGATCGGCGTTTGCGCTTCTCTGAGTATGTCCCTCGATAATTCGTTTAAAAGTACCTAGCGACACGTGAAACTAATGCTTACCATTTTGGAGAAATTTTTTATTTAGTATTAGTGGACTACATATGTAGTCCACGCGACCACTGCAGGGTTAATTAAGTAATTCGATACCAGTACTCTGTGACAAAATTGAAATTAATATACTTACATTATTGATATATTTGACCTCAACATTGTATGGAAAACACAAAATTACGTTATGTCTACGTGAGTTTAATTGTATTTTATTTCTTAGTTAGGTGATGTACAAGATAACCTATACAAAGTATCTGGAATACAAATTGCAAGATATATAGGTACTTTAAAATCAAGTATTTCAAATAACAGATAAAATAACTTTCTGGAATGGTATCTGAAATACTAGTACAAAATAGGAATGTATCTTCCAAATACTTTTTAAAGATAAAATCCTTTTGTAAGAAAACACATTTTATTGAATGTGAATTTATTTTACTTTTTTCAAATGTGAATTTATCTTACGAATGTGAAGTTTATTTTTTACGTGAATTATTTACAAATAAATCGATAAATAAATAAATAAATAAATAAATAAATAAATAAATAAATAAATTTAATTAAGACTTAAGTAAAACCTTAAAATATAAGACTTAAGTTCTTCAAACATTTTGTCGCTCATTTTTCTTCGATGAGGTCTCATTATAGGTACATCATTGGAAAAAAGTAAAAGTAAGTTAGTATTTACAAAAATCTTAGTATTTACAAAATACTAAGATACCAGAAGAATGTATCTAAATACAAGATACAAGATGAATATTCAAAAAAGTATTTCAGATACAATATGAAAATACGTATTTTACGCCTTGTATCTGTATTTCAAATACTTGTATCTTAGATAAGTCACATCTCTGTATATTAAACTGAGTACACTCAAATATAGTTTTTTTTAACATAGGTTAGGTGGAAATTAAATAATTAATTAATTAGGTACTGACAAATGGAACCGGAGTTGTGGTGTAAATGTGGTTGTATTGAGAGAAGATGAGAAAATTGGTGAATGTAATAATGTGAAGCGAATTAATATCAAATTTCTTTTAATTTCTAAATATTCAAAATTATTCATTTTATTACCTTTACGCGCGACGGGGTGGAGAAGTTTAATGATACAAGAATGAAAATAATGATTATTATTCATGATGTGGTTTGAGAATTCAGAAAAGTTATTACTAGTTAGACAACGACCATGCTCCTTTAGTCTTATGTTAAGATTTTTAGAAGTTTGACAACAATATCCGCGTGAAATTTAGTAAACTCTGCATTTTTCTAAATGTGGGGTATAGAAGCAAAGGTAGCAATATCCAAAAAATAATGCAGTCATCGAGGATTACTAATAATTTATAATGTAAGTACTGAATTCGAGATTTTATATGAAACATAGCCTATAAATTATAGACAACATGATTTTGAAGTGAATAAATACATAAAATCTAGAATTCAGTATATTTTAAATTATTAATCCTCGGTGACGGTATCAAAACCTTTTTTTAAAATTTTTTGGGTATTGCTGTTTATAATTTTACACCCCACAAATGATGTTATTAAAAGTGTAACTAGTGTAACCCGTCAAAAACGATGGTACTTTACATGCCGGTTCCTAAACAATAAGTATTTACTTATTTATAGCCGACACCCCTTAAATAGTAATAACTAAAATATTTGAAAATTTTCTTTATATTTCTCCTGCTGGCAGTTAAATGTACTATTCTAAACCCTTGGTGATTGGACGGAACATGAAACTCTTCGTGCTAAGTCCTATATATACTGTATTTTTGACGGAAAACGCAGGCTCGGCGATAGCAACATCGCTATAAAAAACGACTAATAAAAAGCCACCGCGTAGGTTAAGAATATAAATGAATAATGGTACGTCGTATGTCAAAATAAAATAATGTGCATTATATCCTCTCCGCCTACGCGTGCGTTGAAACGGCGTGATTGTATGTTAGTCAGTTTGAAATTTCCCCTTCTTCCCTTCTTTGTTCTTTTTGCCCTCTGTATGTCATCCGAGCCGATGTTGGAGCGCAGGGGAGGCGGGTAGGGAGGGCTCAGAATGTTACGATCCCGCGTATTCCTACCCCTGTCTATGATCACAAGGGTTCAGGTCCAGACTGTGAAACCGGTTCCATTTTATGCCACCGAGTAAAAATATCCGCTCTCATGCTGACGCCGGAGATGTGATTTCATTTTATTTACCCTTTTGCGTATTCGTGCACGCCTTCAAGCGACAGATCGAGTATTCCCATTCCCTGTTAGGTATAAGCAGGGTGTCTCATCACATAGTAGAAAAAACTTCTGGGGAGTATTCTTCATTCAATTTAGAAAAGAAAATATTTTTTGCACTTGTAACAAATGAATTTTTAATATTCGATATAAATTACTTTATTCATTCTTTTTTTTTTGTGGAAATAAAACAGATAGAGTTAATTCTATAGTTGTATAATGTACGAAGTGATAAGTAAGAGAATCTAGGCATATTTCACACAGACATTGGGCAGAGAAAAAACAATCGAAAAAAGAAAAAAATTCAGGAAATATTGAAAAAACAAAACGAGCGAGTCTTTCTGTAGTCGCATATGATCTTGTGTAACATTTGACATCTCACAATTAAAAATATCAATAAAGCAGCGACAGAAATTAACTTCAAAATTTAAAAAAGCTAAATACAGAAATATTTATTCGAATAATCATTCACTATTACTCACTTGCATTTTGTATCAATGATCTGCACTTTTTTCAGACATTTATTATCAAAAATTCATTTATAAATACATTTATTAACACACATCTATATATATATATGTATATAAGATATACTCTATACTATTCTATTTTATATATATATATATCTATATATCTATATAATTATAACTATATATCTAATATATCTATATCTATACTCTCTTATATTTATTAATTAGTAAATACAAGTAAAGAAAATGTATGTCCATTTCTTTAATATTAAATTTTGCCGCACTGTGAGCTGTCATTAAAGAATTTTGGCGATGTCCATAAAACAGTATACTTTGTTGTCATGACAGCTGTGATAAAGTTATCAAATAAATATTTGACATATTAAAGAATAAAATTTTAATGTCGTTTCTTTATTAACAGAGCCATAAAAATGTATATTTTCTTTAATTTTGTCAATCACTCCAAAGTTTGAAAGAAACAAACTTATATTGTACACTTATTAATACAGTACCAACCTGTCGAAAAATAAGTTGGCAATGGTTAGCACCATCTGACGGCCAATTTTATCACCGCGCGCGCTCATTGGTCAAATGAAACAGCGCGCGCATCCCCGGCTTCTTGTTTCCTTTTACAAAATTCCGAAAGCGAAAGGAAAGATGTTACACATCAAAAATGTAAACTTTGAGGTGGCTTATCTTCCGTAACTGTCGATATTTCATCCAAATTGTAAATTATATTTTCTATTCAAAATTGAATCAATAAGTTTTTGATAGCAGCTACGGAACACCCTGCAGAGGTTTGTTAAAGGGGTGAATTAAAAGGGGGAGATATGCCTAAACATTTTATTAACGCAGGGGTTCTCTTATTATTTATATATAGATTCGTTCGAGTCTTCTATTACTTTCACCGTCAATTTCAATTCTGTTTAAAGTGGAACCCAAGCTTAACTCTATTTTTTTTAATTTTAAGCTTATTTTAACTTATTTTTTTGATGCGTAAACATCTTTGCTCCGTAAAAAACCACAAAAATATTTCCAACTAGAGCAATCTCATAAAATGATAAAAAAATGATGAAACAATTGCGTCATACTCAGTAATGATATAATAAACTGTAGATGCTTTACAAGCGTGAAATCTTGGCAACTCAAAAGTAAGGCCTTACTTGCATTCGTTATCGAACGGACTTTCTTTGTGATCGGGCGCGACGATACGCCGTAAAAAGAAGTCCAGGGGAAAAAGAAACAGAGTATCGCACACTATTGTAAGAATGAGTAAGTTATTTTAGTCACCGTGACTTCAAATTACCTGATTTTTCTGTCTACACACGGAGCGTTTGTGAAATAAGTGTGCCGTAATTTGTTGTCTCTTTCAATACGATATTTGCTACATATGACAGCCGGCTAGTATGGGAATAACGTGTCTATATTATAATACGTCAATGATACTCAGTACCATGGTGAAAACACACCGTCACGAGCTCGCTGCGATCACTGGACGCAACTTTAGCTGGATCACTATTCTGTAATTTGCACTAATTTAGGATTTCCTAGAATGTTCCACTGGCCTATGGTAATGCTTTGCACGCCGTCATCTATACTCCACTTTGTCGTCGATCGCACGGATTCGCAGGTCGCTATATTTTCTTTCTTTTCCATGACTTTCGCTGGCTGTCAAAACACGACTGACTTCGCGGTTTATATAAAAAAAATAATCAAATCCTCTCTTGAATTCTGGGTAGGTACCGGTTTCCAGACTTTCCCGAAACGTCCAGACGGTTTGGAAATCTTCGATTATATTTCTTCTCCATTTTAGAATCTCGGGAAATTTTTTTTAATAGGTAACCACAATTAAATTTTTTTTTTCGACAAACACGAACACTTTTATTTCGGTAGATGCGTAAAGAAAGCCTTATGTATTTACAATTAAAAAATAATACTCATATGTACCTACTAAGTACGTACCTTCCTAGACAAAGTACCTAGGTACCTACTTGCTGAGCAATCGTTTTCCAACAAACGTAATTTTAAAATGTCAATAATAAATGTCATTCCTTCGATCCTTCTCATGCTGAACAATCGATTTCTTACAAATGTAATTTTAAAATGTCAAAAATAAATGTCATTTCATCCGTCCATTAAACACTTCAATAACACACAAGTGATGTTTCATCAGAGAGTTATTCTATACGTCCCCGTTTCCCACGTTTTGTTTCAAATTGGGCAGATAACAGGAAATATTCTAGATTTCCCCAAGATGTCCGTACTAAGCCTTCATTGCTCCCTTAGAATCTCATCACACGCAGACTTTCTTACTATTCTTAGATAAATTTATATAAGATGCTCGACTCATTGATTTCTATGTTCTTATGTTCCAAGTTACTCAATCGTAAGACTATCCAATTTAGTTAATTTGTAGCGGAATAAATTAGATTTCTCTTTTATATTGGTACGTTTTTCCCGCAAGCCCGTCGTGACGCGCTCATGACGAAACGGCTCGCGAGCCGCGCTACCGCGAGCATATCCACATTCGGTAAATCCTATAAAGTTCCGAGTAATATATTTAGTAATATAACGAAAGTACCAGAATAACTTCTACGCGGGGTACCTACCTACCGCTCCACACGCGCGTTCTCTCGCATGACGCATCGAATGCCTCGGTATTTTATTATTATTTATTTTTGTGCAATCTCAGCTGCTCCAGGGACGAAGTCAGGACGGCGAAGCGCAGGTGACATCGCGACGTACTTTGACATCGCTCAAGGTCGTCTTAATTTGCCGAATCAATCTTAATAATAATTTCAACCGCCATTGAACCTATCATCCGAGATAAATGTGTCCGCCATCTTGTCACACCGCACGTCTGCCGTCGGGTGAAGCGATTTCGAATTTCGAACGAAATTCGGCCCTGATTGTTTTATGTTTCGCGCGGATCTGTTTCAACTTTACACAAAGATGCTTCTGTGTGAGTGCGTGTGTATAGCTCGCGCACACATGCAGTCGGTTACACAAAAATACACTGACGTCACTTGAATCAATAGAGCGGCGGTTCAGGAATTGCTAAGCCCAGTGGCTTAATGACAGATTGAGATTTATTTGATGAATGCAATCTTCCTGCCGCGGAACAATGCATTCGATTCGCTGGACTGAGATGCAGAATAGTAGACAGCGTGAACCTGAATACCTTTATATGATTTATAAATACTTAAATAAATGTTATTTTATGTTTGCAAAGTATTATAGTTAATTTTATTACCCTATAATAAGACGGTGCTGTAGAATTACTTTCCGCGCTTTGTTAATTTGAACTTTTTTGAGTGTAGTAAAAATTTTAGAAGAATTGTGATTTTTTCAATTCATGTGTTTACGTATATTAAATATAAAATAAAGGTTAAGGTACACCTTAAAAGCGTAATTTTAAGTACAAAATAGAACTGAAAGGTTAAGGCGTACCTTAACCTTTAAATCATCTAAGTATTGACTCTGAATTCGTGCCATAGTCTCATAGAAAATTGATGAAAACAGTATTAAGTCTATAGATTGATGGTCTTGTTTGTCTAGTTATTTGCCTAGTGCCCCAATGGTAGCGGGTTCAAGCCTCCTTCAAGACTAGCGAGTTAGTTATTTATCATAGCACAGGTGATTACCTTAGTCTGAAAATAGTATGAATTTTGACATTTCTATTTTTAATTTTTTTTTTATTTTTATTTTTTTTATTTTTTTATTTATTTATTAGAGACACTAACAGGATAATGGGTACATGACACTCAGATAATAAACATTGTAGTGAAGACTATGCCCATTATCCCAATTACAAGTGTCTTCGGCATGCTCTAGTAACATGTATTATATTTATTTCACATGTACATTTATGTATATTATATATTTGTGTTTGAGTGTAGTGCGATTAGTATTTAATGATCTATAGGTTCATGTCGTCGTTCATTTTGATATTTCTATTTTTTATAAAGAAAAAGTAAAAGACCTAATAACTTGTATCGGGCAAAAAACAAATAAAGATACTGATGCCACATATTTTTATTATTATTTTTTATTAAAGAAATACACGTTTATATAATAATGCATTACTTATTATATTGCGTTTCTATAGAATCAACAGTATTCTTTAGTTACGTATTTGTATTAGAATTCAGCGAGTTTGTTAACAAATCAACATTCTAGAAACTACTTCCTTTTGGATTCCTGTTTCCTTCCAAGGTGATTCCTTTTGGAAGACTCTAGTTGTTTTCCAGAGTTTGTTTTTTTCGGCTTCCAAACAATGTCCATGAAAACTGCTGGTCTTCAAAAAAGTTTTCGTCCACAAAATTTTTTATGTGGGTACGCACAGGAGAAACAGAAACATTGTTCCAAGAAACCAACGAAGCTGGAAGTCGCAAACGTTGTTGTAAATTATGTATTTGTTAAAGGCTAGCTATAAACCGTCAACAATGGTGGACTTCAATGTTTGAACTATGCTCTGCAATTACTGAAATTCCTCCTTCTTTGCTTCAGTTCTTTACAAAATGCCAATAAAGATTTAATTTTCACAACAAAATAATTACTGCGAAATGAATCTAAAATGTAAACAAATTATTTTTTACATTAACACACATTACATTATGAATGAACTCACCGTTTCTGTTAATCCAAATGACTAATTTCTCACAGAAGACTAATTTCTGAATTTTTTATTTTCAGTTTTCACAAAAATGACAAATAAATTTTAATATTCACAACAATTAAATTTATTGCCAAATATGTTTTGTGTTAGCGTGTAAACAGCGCCATTTGGTTACGTCAGTGTCAGACTTTGCGTAGAGAATTATGTTAGGTGATAATGAGTTGCGCAGTTATTTGATGAAAAATAAATATAGAACAATAAAAAATAAATAAATTTCATTTCATTATATCACTATAAAGGGAATTTAACAGTTTTAATCGAAATAATTTTATCGAACGCAGGACCTTGCCTCTTAAATTTTTTCACTCCCTTTACTTTTTGTTAAAACTGGATTCTTATTCATTCATGTGTAGGTATAGGTAGACCTCTTTACATTTAAGAAAGACAATCGAATTAGAATGTTAAAGCCGTGCGAACGAGGCACATTGTTTCGTTGGGTTGGTGTTTATACTCGTAAACAGCAATACGACGAAATAATGTACGTCGTACACACGGCTTACACATACTAATTCGATTGTCTTTCTTAAATGAAAAGAGATCTACATTGATCTACGAATGAGAAATTTTCAACGACTTTTATGGACACTCATTTAATATTTTTAAATTCATAATTACATAATTAATATAAATTAATAACATAATTAGTGACGTACTCGTTTTGAAGCAGCACCTTTTCAACACCTTTTCTCCTAGTGATCATATGATCAGAGGTTGAGCCACATCATGCGAGAGGCACTAGCGTTTATTACAATTTGAGAATTGATATAATGTTGATGTACTCCGTGTATGCATTTAAATACAGTCTGACATACGAGTGCGTATAATCATATAACGAACATACACGAGCATTATTAGCTCTTAAATAAAAAGATAATATGTATTTTGAAATTTAGCTTTAAGTCAAATTACGATATCCAACTATTTGATGAGAAAGGCGCGAAGAAGTAACATTTAAGGTCACATTTTTATGGGCGAGATAGTAATTGAAATACGGATTTTTCTCCGATGAGATTCTTTAGAGACAACCATCGGCTATCGTATTCCCACGCATGTTTACACCAGTGCCTACTCAGAGATTCGCCGTATGGCTTCTCAATGCGCACTTGTTGTATGTCAAACGTCAAATGTCGCTCTATTGATTGTGGTGCTCGATTCATCACTTAGGTAATTTGGAATGTCCTTAGAAGTAGTTAAAAAGGAATAAATGTTGAAAATATAATAGTTCTTTATTATTACTAATAAAATTTCCATCCCATCGGATGTAAAGACAATAAAATTAATATTTTTGAAAGTGTACAAATAAAAAGGAATTTGAACTCGGTTATTAATTTTCTTAACAATATTTCATTCACCAAGTCTTCAACAATGTTCCCAGTACAACCACCTTTCCAACTTACACTATTTATTCCGGGTCTTTTGTCAGTACCTAAATAATTATATGTACATATTTCCAAAAGCCGTGTTTTCTGTATTCTAATGTATTAAGTTTATTATTTCACCTGCCGATGAGAGGTTCTGTCCCTCTCGAAACTCGACTAGTGTAATGTATAATTAAACTCAAGTAGAATAACAAAATAGTTTTATTCCGTCCATTTTAAAGGCTTCTATTGTCTAACTCCTCACAATAAATAGCTGTAGGCATTTATGGTTTAATGTAATGTTTTTGTGCACGTGTCGAGATCTTAGAGTATATACAATCTATAAAGGGATAACTAAACATTTTACCAAACCTGTATGAATGATAAGTAATACACATGAGAAAAAGAGACTAAAAAAGATCACCCGGTCGGGTACGTCTTTAATTGTTTTGTAAGCGTTCTCCTGCCCCCATAGTTACGAATGAGGGCAGAAAGTCAGTAAAGCTGTCAAATTTTTTCTCCGTATTTTGGATAATAATTATGTTTTTACGTGCAAATAATACAAAAAATTGATAGGCCTTCTTATGCAGTTGTATATACTCTAAGGTCGAGACGCTGTTGATGGGTCGGTGGGTTTGGTTTTTTCTTTTTTTATAAACTATAATCCGATCTTAGGGTTTATCTCCATACGTGATCAGATCAAAATCTCAATACATGGTATTGTACATGCACACAGTGTATGTGGTATTAAGATTAAACACATTCATATGTCATTCTGTGGACACCTGCATAGTATATCGCACCCTGAGTGCAAGATTACTTTTCTGGGCACGACACTTTAAATATTTAATAATATAATATATTTGTAGATCGTTAGTTCAACTTCGTACCAAAAGATCGTTGTTGTGTGATTTTCCATTACTGCTTTACAATGAAAAGTGTACATTTGCATTTGCCTTTCAAAACGTGATTGTTTTTTAAAAGAAATATTTGAAAACAGTAAATTCGAATTACGAAAACAAAATACTTTAAACCGGTTTATCTCAGAATGCTTACGTTTATAACCATAGACAACATGTCTACGCTTTCAGTCGAGTTTAATTATTTTTTCACTGGGTTTAAATGACTTCGAGAATAGCGAAAATTACCTTCAGATGTTGGGTTTAATACCCGCCCGAAAATGCCAGCAAGCGCTGTTATTAATTGCCCGCTCGCAAAAAATGTATGATCCACGACAAGTACGACTGCAGACATTTGATGTATTTTTTGTTCGTTCCACCTTTTCATCTGACAGGCGACCTAACCTTCTTGCCTGCATATTCATATTGACCATGTTGACAAGTTTCGCGCCATCGCGAAAACCAGAGGTCGCGCTTCACTGACGTCACGAAAAGCTCCGTTAGCATATTCAAGAAAAATATTAATCTTTGGAATATTCAATTAAGGTCGTGTTGTTGGGGAAACGCCGTTATTAATTATTATTATGTTTTTTTTTACGTGATTGTTTTATTGTTGTTGACATTGAGATATTTTATCGTCTTTGTAAAATGTTGCCTTATTCTTTCCACGGAAGGTTTTTTCTTATCTTGTTTTTTATTCAAAATTATATTGTTTGACTTCTGTTTTCTGTTAATATCCGTATCTATATTTTTATCTTATCTTGTACAATACATAATATTCCAAAGTCATTTTGGGTGTCACATGTAGAGAAATTTTAAGGAAAACTGATAGACACACTAGGTAGATGTGTTACCTTTTGTTCTGAAGGTGCATTTTTACTGTGAGGTATTTGAAAATTGGAAAACTGTACTGACCACCAAAATATATAGACATGAACTAACGAAATTTTCCTCGACTGGATCCACTTGTTTAAAAAAATGACTACGATTTTGTAAATTTTGAAACAATTATGATAAGGTCTAACTATTTAAATACTTTTAAAAAGTACCATGTCTTATTAAATATGTCGGATTTTATATCAAAAAGTTTTTACTTGAAAATACTCGATTTGGAACAACATTTAAAAAAAATTAAAAATACCTCTATTGTAAGAAATATGTTTTGTTTACTAGGTGATTTAATTATGCAAGATTAAATACTTTAACTGCGTTAAAAATGTGTTTTAAATATATACCCAATCCTCGTGTTTAAAGAAGGGGTTTAGTTCATATATGTACATTTTTATAGGCCCTAAATAGTTTTAAAAATAAGATTTTTGGGGTTAAGTTGTGCCACGGAACGAAAGTGTTAACGTGAACAAATCAAGAAATATTTTCGTCTCTATGGTTACATCTTAGTTTACCATGAAACCACAGAAACGAATATATATGTCTATTTTACTTTAGAGTGGATGATATTGTGTACTTTGCGTTAAAATAATTTTCCATTTGGATTTAATCCAAATCGTCGCACCTACGTTTGATAGATGACAGACACATTTACTGCATTATGCGAGCGGTCGTCCAGAGGTTACTCGAATAATGTCTATTTTGAGAAATAATGGAGTAGATTGTGAATAATTTGTGCTGTCGCTCATACACATCACTGTAACAAATTGCGCCCAGCGGCCAAGAACGTCATTGCATGACTTATTGACTGAGATAAGCAATATTGCTATATCTGTATCTTGAATCATGACAGTTTTTCTGTGCTATTCTAAAAACTGCAATATTAAGATGTTCCTTCCTTTATTCCAACACTTAATAGACGAAAATAAAAATAAAAAATAAACGAGACGTAGGTATACGTCGGTGGTGTGGTCAGAGGGAGAAATAAGTATATGACGGTTATCCGTCAAACTTCAAATATAAATAGAGTCCAACAATATTTCTGTTTTCTATGGTCCAACGCGACAATGATAATTTTTCCATAATTTTACATCAGGACGCTGAGAGAGAATAAATTAATAAATGCATATGGAATAATCTTTTTTCTATAAGCTTTAAATACGGCATTAGTATTTATTTGATGTAATTTTAGTCGAAACACGAGAATTGTGAGTATCGCAAATAAAGACTTTATTCAAAATTACTTTGAGAGAGATAGGTAGGTACCTACGTGAAAATATACAATTCTTATTTATATATAAGTACGACGAACACCGAATACTGACGCATACCAACGTGTCGTTTATTTTTTATTTTTATTTTCTATTAAGTGTTGGGATAAAGATCTTACATTCCAATATTGCTATTTGGCTAATTGGCATTACAATGTCATACACATGACATGTTGTATAACATTGTAATGCCAATTTTGACGTTTTAGATTTGGCAGATATGAAATTAATTGAATCAGAAAGCTCTAAAACGTAAAAAAGCTTTAAGTTATATTCACAATTAAGAATAATGAGCTTTGATAGATTGAATTAATTTATTTTAAACCTGTCAAACTTAAAATTTCAAAATTGGCGGCATTAAAATGTTATCTGGATACAAAAATTGCAATATTGCTTACTATTTTAGAATACGGACGTTTGTGCTACAGTCAAAATTTCTGGTTTATCTTTTGTAAAACGTTAGACTACAAAGAAAGTAATTAAATTGAATATTAAAAAAATGTAAGCTTTGATACAAGTCAAATAAAATTATTAAAACGCTGTAGAAATTTCAAAATATTATTTGTAAGGTTTTTGTCGATTTATTTGACTTGCATCAAAGCGAATGATTTTTTTTATATCCTGTTGTGATAGTCTTAAGTTTCATAGAATTAATTTGAAAATATTGAAAAAATGCAAGCCTCGATGTCGTTCACCGCCGTAACTGTCGACATTTTACATGTGTCCATGTTTTGTACCATTTGAAAATATATAAACCCAAACCTTTTATTCTATTATTCGAAGAAAGAATTAATTTGTAATGAAAAATTTGTGCAAAGAAAATGTAGTAGGTAAATAAATCATGAAAATATTCTAATTGACGTAATTTTTGGATAGATTTGGATAGAAAACGGTATATTGCGTAAGGGCTCATGACTAAATTCAATGCATTTTCTTCGACTGCGATCAAGAGACCCCGCAACCACTGCGTAAAAAAAGTTTATGTAATAATATGGGATATAGTCCGTCTAACTTATCTGAAGAATGGCCAAATTTGGAACTAACGACGCCATATTGGATTATCTACAGCTGACAGACTTTGTTTACAGAGGCGTTCACGACTGTTTCGATAGTTTTTTATGAAAATTTTAGATTGTCACCATGCCAAAAACCATTTAAAGCTGTGTTCGGGAAATAATCTTCAAAATGCACATGTTTTTTGAAGAGGACAACGTCTAAAAGCCACAATTATACCGTTTGATTTTGTTCATTGACGTATTGCCATCGTATTGCCGCCGCTTCAAGTTAGTGCAGTTATAATGACTTTCCCATACTAAAGTTTTTTATTTTACTATTATACAATTTTCAAGTTAATGCAGTTATAATGACTTTCCCATACTAAAGTTTTTTATTTTACTATTATACAATTTCTTCAGGTATTTCTGAATCGGCAATTCACAAAATAGTTAAAGAAGGTAAAGCGGCCGTGGAAATGGGCATTAAAGTATCTACACCCGGAAAAAAAAAACAAGGATAAGTGGAAAAATTGATATTGATAACTTTGATTTGGGAGTCATTAGGCGAAAGGGACACGATTTTTATAATTTTAAGAAAGAGTTACCTACATAAAGTAAACTGTAAAAGGTATTGAAAGAAGACATAAATTTTCAAGAATGTCGTGAGACATTGCGTAAATTACCTACTGCATAAGCTAGGTTTTCGTTTTCGGAATACTAAAAGTAACCGTAAGGTGCTTATAGAACGCAATGATATATGTGCCATGAGAGCAAAATTCTTGTACGAATAGGCCAGTCATATATCTAGATGAAACGAGAGCGAGTTGTTTGATCGGTGGAAAACGCAAAATATCTATGCTTTGAACGAAAGATTACTATAAACCAAGTTGATACAACGGGCCTAAACCGATTGATATCCTTAGGTGTTACTTAGTTAAACATGGAGGTCATGATCATTAGGTATGAAACACCGAATAAAACCGGCGCCACACTGCGCGGATCTTCCGCCGCGTCTTTTCTATCGCGGAACATCGCTACATTTCTTTCCATACAATATGCGCTTATTAAACACACTACGCGGATGATCGGACGATCTATTTGCTTTGCCGACTGGCGCAACGGAAAATACGCGGCGGAAGATCTGCGTAATGTAGCACCGGCCTAAAATAATTATTATTGTTTGTTTTTTTTTTTTGAAAATTGTATTTATCTTTGATTTTGAAAAAACGCCATTTTGTGACGTTGTGTATTTTGCGAATGTATATTTTGATAAATTAATTTGTACGTTAGTTTACATTTTTTGTTTTTTATTGTGTCGTATACTGCTTAGTTCAGTAGCCGGCAAACATCTTGAAATTTTACGGCGTATGGGGGAAAGTTTGCGCATGTACCATTCCACCAACGAGACCCAAATTTTGTCTTCTGCGCATTCCCCCACTACGCCAAAGAATTTCAAGAATTTTGCCGGCAACTGCAACTTGTTTAAGAAAAAACGAATTTGCAAAAAATTCCCTAAAAATAAGATAATTTTTAGACTATGGGCAGCACCACAACGATTGGGACGCCCTCCTTTATTCTCCAGATAAGTTGGACGGGCTATACACTTGATTTTGCAAACACGATGTCTCCCTCAGTTCTTGAAATTTTGTAAGTATCTCGGCTAAATACGGCTAAAGCCAGCCTGACACAGAAAAGGCGGTAGTTCAAAAATTTAATAAAAATGTATGTAGTTACGTTAATATTTATCCTAGAGAAAAAAAAACACGAAATACACTTTCACACTACGTGAATATACCTAATTCTTTTTGAAGAGCATATTTTTTTAAAATAGTTTTTAAATAGTAATAACAAAATATATACAGGTGTAACAGAGCTAGTTCACAATACTTTACAGGTGGATTCCTGCCTTGTTGTGTTCAAGCAACCATGATCTAATATCAATAGTTAAGGAGAAATGAGTTACTCAGGTAAGCGACATCAAAGTTTGCATTTTTTTCAATACTTCTGACTTATTTTTTGCAAAACTTTGGACTATCATTACAGTAACTTACATACATCTAATATGAAAAATTCATTCCCTTTAATATTAATAATATAAAATTTAATTTAATAATAATTTAATTAATAAAAAACACTGAAAAATTCCAATTGGATTTTTTCAGGTATTTTTATTATTTTATTTATCTTTTATTGAATCGAATGAATTGTTCGTAATCGATATAAATAACTGCAATGATACTTCAACGTTTTGTAAAAAATAAGTCAGAGATATTTAAAAAAAATGCAAAATTAGATATTGCATAACTACATAACTATTGATATTAGATCATGGTTGCTTGAACATTTTCGATTCAGAATCAAGGCAGGAATCCACGTGTAAAGTATTGTGGACTAGCTCTGTTACACCCTGTATATTGAATGAAAAATTTTCATGCTTATATAGCATCATTAAAATGCATAGTTCTCTATGTAACAGTGTCATTCACGATAGCGCTGTCCTTATAACCTTAACTCGCGACTATGTATCTATATAGTAAATAGTAATATGTATATACTAAAAGTACGCAACGGCGGGTTATAGCGCCTAGTCTTTAATAATAAATAGTTAACTATTAACTAAAGAATTAAAAAATATATTTTTGCTGTCCTGTGTATTAAACGTTAAATATTCTAGATAGTTCTAAAAACTAAAAAAATGTGTGACACATAAAAAATAGATACGTGTGAAGATTGGTTCAGTTTGGCGATAACCCCAGATTAAAAAACTGCTTGGAATAAAGATAACTTTTTTGTGACGTCCGAAATAAACAAATAATATAATCTCGAAATATCGAAAGAGGCCTTAGTCACATTTTTGGGAAAAGTCACAATTGACAGAATAATCAAACTTATCTCAATGGATTGTGATAATCGAGTGTGACTAATATTTTAATATACCTCACCCCAAATAAGGCAGTTTTCGTTTGTGTGCAATAGTGTAATTTTTACTTTTTTCTCTAGGTCCAATATAAATTTTTTAAAGCGTTATAAGTTGAAAGATCGGGATATTCACCATGTCTCATAAGAACTATGGATGTCATCATGTTCTCAAAAAAACTTTATATATAACATAAAATATGTACATGCAAACACAAAAATACACTTCTTGAGTTTTCAGGGATATTCTGCCGTGTTTCTATAACCTTTCTGGCCGGCGTTTCGGATCCCGTTGTAGGCAAACAAACACATCAGGGCTGATGTGTTTGTTTGCCTACAACACATCAGCCGCCATGATGGAAAGTGAATATCCCAGAAAACTCAAGCCAGAAAATTCTGAACGGCCATGAAAACCTAAGAACATATACAAAAATACACATTTTAAAACAACCCCAATGACAAATGCCACACGAACATAATAAACGTTCTTTTTTTTTGCATTTAATTATAAATTAACAAGAACACACTTTGATCTAACCACTGATTTGTTGAAATATCAACAGGTTTCAGGGCCAATGGTCCCTCCATCAGGATGCAATGTTTACAATATAAGTTTTATCTGTTAGGGCCGGTTGTTTCAAATTGGATTAAAGTAAGCGTTCTTTTAAAGCATAGATTTTTACGTTCTCCACCAATCAGACGATCCGTTTTCGTAAAAATTTATGCTTTGATCGACCGCTTACTTTGATCGAACTTGAAACAACCGGGCCTAAGGGATTGGTCGTGAAAAATGTTGATATTTAAACAAATTAGTATTTGATACAAAGTGTGTTCTTGTTAATTATAAAAATAAAAGTTAGTTAACAATCTCAAACATCTACATATGTAGGTACCTACACAGATATTTTTTTTATCGGAGGGTGGTTTCGAGATCTGTTGAAAGTGCATTGTACAGAAGTTGTATAGTTGTATCACTCAATAGATACCTAGTATTTCTATCGAGATCTACCTGAAATTGATGGTTCACGATTGTACAGATAAATAAATAAAGTAAGGTTCTTTTTCTTACAAATTAGTATGTGTACAAAGTGTGTTCTTGTTAATTATAAAAATAAAAGTTAGTTAACAATCTCAAACATCTACATATGTAGGTACCTACACAGATATTTTTTTTTATCGGCGGGTGGTTTGGAGATCTGTTGAAAGTGCATTGAAATTTTGCGGAAGTTGTATCACACAATAGATAACTAGTATTTCTATCGAAATCTACCTGAAATTGGTGGCTCACGATTGTACGGATAAATAAATAAATAAAGTAAGGTCCTCTTTCTTGTGAAACTTCGCCTGCGCCAGGTGCAGCGACCTGCCACGTGATCAGGTGATCAAGACCAGGTATATGGTCGCGAGGAACGAGGACACAAAGGAACAGGTGGAGGTTTTCGGAATTCCTTGGGTTATACGAGGGGGTTCGGGTAAGCGACGTCATTTCGACAGAGTAGAAAGTTGGTACATTTCAATTAGCATAATTTATCTGGAAATGATCGCGTAGTATTGGGAAAACACCTGATAGTAGCCGATTCGAGGACACACAACAAGAACATTAGTATGGTAATACTCATTTCCTTGAATACACCTTGAACACTTTTAATAATATGACAACATTACAGCCCACGTCAAATGAAATTTCCTTGAATCGTTTGAAATGTCCATTTTAGTCTCCTAATGTGCTGATAATGTTAACGACTTCTAAAAATTGATAATTTGAGTGTTTTCTTTGATTTGGACCAACACTCGTGCACGTGTTTTATACCTACACAAAAGCGTATTCTGAAATATCACAATATTATGCAGTATTCTGAATTATTTAATTGATGAATTAAAAAACAACATGTTTTGCTGTGATTGTGAGATTTTTGTCATATTGTAACCATGATTGGTAACTAACTGATTATTCGTAATTCAGCGAGCAATCACAGAAACTATGTAACAGTTATATGTCGTTATCAATCCATCATTGATCACCAATCACACGACATCATTGTCTTTCAATACTAAGAAGTACCAAAATAACGTTGAGACTTATGCATGTACTTAATACCTAGAAGCATACAAACGCATATTTAATATTCGCAGTGCACAGAGAATTCTGATTCGAGAATTTTCTTATTTAAAACAACATTCTGAATTTCTTACGTTTATTACTCTTAGTTTCTCAAAAGTACTTACGTAAATAACTATGGATGAGTGAGGGGAGAATGGTAAGAAAGATATATGTCACGAATGCTGACGGCATCAGAAAAGAGGATGTTCACGAAAAACGGTATGACTCGATAAAACAGACACCGAAAGATGGTTCGAATAGAAGCTTCATTAATCGAAGAACTTACATTAGAATATGTATAAATATAAAAAAAAATATCATGAAATAGATACCTACTCTAAAATTGAAAAGATGTTAACATATTTGCAATGGCTCACCGTAAAAAAAGGACTAAAGCTTAACACAAAGATTTTCAACACAAAATTTTAAATAAAAGAATATCAATATACATCAAAAATAAAATTACTCATTACACAATTGTTCATGGACATATAATAAGAATAATAAATAGAAATAAAAAAATTACGCAAAGTTTGTATATACCAGAGGACTACAGGAATACAATAATCAAATAATGTGAAAAACAGAGAAATGTTAACATGTGGTTATGTTGGTGGATAGCCTTGGTGTCACATCGAAAATATGCGAGTTTGGTGGGAGTGGGTGACGAAAATGTGCTTTCCAGCACAAGGCCGCAAATGCTTCAGATTGTTTCAAAATAGGCGCGCCGACTGTGTCGGTGAGTCTAGAAGGTTCTGGAAAAACATGCTCTAGAAAGTTCTGGAAGGAGAAGGTTCTAGAAAATTCCCTAAAGTTCTATAAGGTTCTAAACTGAGTGGCGGAATCTGTCGGTGTGTCAAGAAGGTTCCTGTACATTCAAATTTCTTGAAAGTTCTGGAAGGAGAATGTTATAGAAGGTTCGCGAAAGTTCTATGACAATCCAAATAGTGTTCTAAAAATTTAAGCGTGCGAAGCCGCGTGGGCACGGCTATTAATTAATAAAATACAACATAAAAAATGTAGATAAGGCGAAAGATGTGTACCTAACACCGCGGATGTACGGCTTGATAAAGTAAAGTTTTTTCGTTAGTATATGGTTAGTATGGTGCAAATAAGACGTTAAACTCTTTATTTGTACAGATGGTTGGGTATCACTTTATAAAATATTGCGATATTAACGTCAGTGGACACTAGAATTGCGTCAGTTGGCAGTTGGCATAGTCAGTGGACAGTAAACATTGCTAGTAGACAAGTGAATATGTGGGCACGCGAGCAGTGACGCACAAATATTGCATTTATTAAGTAGCAGTGGCGTGCAGTGGGTATAAACTTAGGTTATGCTGTGACCGACTATATACCCATATTAAAAAATATATACATACGCATATACCTATACCTATAAGGGTGTATACATTTTTTTTAACTGTATACCTATAATGAACTATTTTGAGTAGCTTCAATCCACAAAAATGACTGTACTATAAAAGAAGTTTATGTTTATGTTAATTACTATAGCGCCATTTTTGCATAAGATACGCTTCAAGGGCGCTTTACAGGTGCGACATCCCGAAAAAATGAGTTTTTAGGCTCTTCTTGAAGAGTTCCTGGTTCTCCATAGATCGCAGCACTGGAGGCAGCTGATTCCACATAGCTGGGCCCGCAAAGCTGAAAGCACGTTCCGCAAACTTGGTGGCCCCAGGTTGTATTGTAAACAAGATATCCTAAATAAATAAATATTTTATATATAGGTAATACGGCAAAAATTTTCAATATATTTCGAAGACGATTTATTTATATGTAATTAAATCGAGAATACTAATTTCAGATATACGTTTATTTTCACAAAAATAAATCAAACATTTTATGATATTCATCAATGGAAATGTCGTCGTAAATAATCATTATGATATGACCATTGGATATGACATGGTATTTACATTCACCATAGAAATGAAAAATAGCTTTTTGTGTGGAATTTGTAAAAAATAACATTTCTGCAATGGCGTGCGCGTAGTTCTCACCTGGCATAGGACCATTCGAAGAAACACGCTTTTCCATGAAAAATTTACTTGTCTATTACACAAAACTCGCAGACATAGAGCTAAGTAACATAGAGCTAAGTAAGACTTGACAAGATCTGGAACAAATTTGTTGGGCGCAAACAAGTGAGATAAATGAAGAATTGACGTGAAGTTAGGTACAGAAAAGTTGGAAATAAAACTTCTAGCCGTAGGACGAATTACGGTTAGAATTTTAAATCAACTTTTCCTTGAGATAAGGATTTTGAATTGATATTTTTTTCCCAGAATCTTTACTAATGCACAGCTTTTTTGCTTGTATGCGCTGCACGCCACTGTTAAGTAGATATCTAAAGTTGGCCAATCTCTCGTAGAAATAATCTTCTTATTAGGGTCGGTTGTATCAACATGAATCATTTAATGAATTAAAGAAATCTCGAAAAGACGAAACCATTTATATGAGAAACATGTATGGAAAGTCTCTTTTACGATGGCCCAGGGCTAACGAGTTGCGAGTCGTAAACTCGGGCATGATTTGTTCATCTTGTTGAAAATCGAATTCTCGTCCTTTTGTACATTCTCAGTGATTACCAAGTTTTCCAGATTTCTCTTTTAACGATTTGCCCATAGTTTTATAAGAAATAATTATTTTTCTTCGTGTTGTAGATGCCTTCCTTTGGTGCGTAGTTCCTGAAAATTATTAAATTCTTACGTCAAAAAAGATCAAGCTAGAGCTCTATTCTTCCGGATGAAAATGTATTATGCAGCCATGACCTAAACTTAAATTTGCGAATAAGAATTATATGATGCTATGTGTTTGTTCCCTGTCCATGGAATCACTGAAATAATGTTGAAGCGAATTGAAGCATTTGAAACGTGGATCTATAAACGGCTTTTAAAAATAGCTAAGCTGGATTGACACGGTTACAAATGACAATGCAATGATTCGGATGGAAAAGAAAACGTAAATACTTAATTTAATTAATTAAATAATAAAAACTCTGAAATTACAATATTTTGGCTATCTTGTGTGACATCTAGGGAAATAATAGATCCAGCATCTCATTATTCAAGTTAAAATTGCGAGCAGAAGGGGTCCTTGAAGAAGAAGTATATATACTGGCTGAAGATTCTGAGGCAATCTGTGCTATTCTGAAAATAGCAATCTAGGGATGTCAGATCTTTATCCCAACACGTAATAAACGTATTCGTCGTACTTAAGGGGTTACGTGTAGTCAGGATTTAAAAAAAATCGAATTTTTTATTTATTATATTTTCTTAGAGAAAAATGTTTCAAAAATATTGTGTGAAAATATCAACTCGATCCGGTTATTAGTTTTAACGATATCTGTAACGATAACTGTAGGGCCCTCTGCTGCCGCCCGTACTAACACGCGGACGGTACTAGAGCCGAATAATTATTCTAAGAATAATATACAAAATTTATTTTATACTTCTACTTTTAGACATAAGACACATTAGGCTAACTGAGATTTGATTTAGTGTTAGTATTTCAGTGGCAGTGAAACCCAGCAGTCGATAGGTAGTTGTGCGTGTATTTTAATCATTTTCAAAAATTTATAATGAGACGTCATGAAGGTATGCAAGGAATAATAATGATTGCCAATGCATAGGATTAAATTATGGACCTAATGAACACGGTATGCTGAAAAACTCGATATAGAGCGCATAAAGGTTGCTGACCAACGTGCAAATCAGGTCACTCGAGAAGGCAAAATGAGACGTAGATAAAAAAAATCGACATCTTGGAGGCTTACACGTCGGCAAAAGATGTATTATATGTACCAGAAATAGACGACTCTACGTAAGTAATTTTTCAAATTGTATTTGTATTAATTATTTATGCATAAAACTTTAAACGCGTTTTTCTCAAAATAACGTTTTCAAAAACGATGTCCACGATATTTTAAAAACTACTCGACAAATTTAAATGAAATTTAAACATCATATTTTTGGCATTAAAAACTTGTGAAAAAAAAAAAAAATCGAAGGATTTTTTTTTATAAATAATAAGTGAGTGACTTTTTCCCTCAAAATTCATAATTAAGATTTCAAAGACCGCCATTTTGCTAAATTTGAAAAAAAAAGAGCTTCGATTAAGCACAAGATAAACTATTGAACTACTAATTTCTTTTTGTTTCATTAAATTTAGATAAACCACTAAGAAGCACTGATGGACACCGCGAGACACTATTTGCAAAACAGGGGTCAAGAATCGAGATTTTATCGTGGTCCAGTATTAATAATTTTATTTGAAATTTTCGGTATAGTTACTTAAAATATAGTGTAAAACGTTGGTATTATGTATAGAATCAAAACATTAAACAACCGTTCAAAAAATTTTTTGAAAATGTCTATTTTTTTGCTCCTCTGACTACACGTAACTCCTTAAATAAGAAGATTTGTATATTTTCACGTATCTATCTCAAAGTACATGCCTTTATTCGCGAAGTCAGATTACTATGGTCTGATCTGACAGCTGGGCTCTAGTACAAAAGTAACCTCACAATTCTCATGTTTCGACTAAAATGACATCAAATAAGTACTAATGCTGTATTTAAAGCTTTAGAAAAAAGATTATTTAATATGCACTTATTAATTTCTTCTCCTACAGCGTCCTGATGTAAAATTATGGCAAAATTGTCTTGTCACGTTGGACCATAGAAAAGATATATATTGTTGGACTCTATTTATATTTGACGTTTAACGGATAACCGTCATATACTTCTTTCTCCCTCTGACAACACCACCACTGACGTATACCTACATCTCGTTTATTTATTTTTTTATTTTCGTCTATTAAGTGTTGGGATAATGATCTTACATCCTAATATTGCTATTTTCAGAATAGCACAGAATGTTCGCTAAAGTTCGATAACAAGCAGAAGAAGAAGAAGATTTTACTGCATCCGTAGAAATATAAGGGTAGCCTTTTCTACAAATACATTTTTTTAATTTTTTTATTTTTATTTATTTAATTTATGGTACAAATATAGTTCTTATATATAACATATCAGATTAAACATTTTTTTTTAAATACTTAGTAGTCATGTAGACCTCATCAGTAAAGAGAAGCTCTTGAGTCTGATGAGGGAGCCACAGCTCTTATTCCTTGTTATAATATATAGGTACATAGTGTATACAAGTTATTTATTAATACAGTAAAAAGGTAAATTGATAATGAAAGTATAGGAGTTATTTTGAAAAAAGCTTTAAGTTTAAATGATTTTCTAGTTTAGTCTAGATTTAAATGATATTCTAGGAACAGCCCTATGAACACCACATCTCAAAGGAATCCATCTGCATTATTTCTTTTTAGTACCTACTTACTTATTACACATTGTGACACTGACATTCTGTGAACACATTAATGGGTGGGACAATGCTATCCGTAGATTACCCGGTGATTACCACCCACCGGATGAAGCAGGGCCCTAGCCGCACGGCTCTCCCCCTAATCCTGGTCACACTGACCAGAAACGACGCGGGGAAAAAGATCTTTTCGGATCTCAAGGAGATCCTGCACCTACGTGTTACCGTAGAAAGACTACGAGCACGCGCCCGCCAAGCACAGTGCTTCAGATGCCAAGCACTGGGACACAGCTCAGCATGCTGCTTTGGCAAGCCCAGATGCGTAAAGTGCGCAGGAGATCACGCAACCGTCGAATGCGTGAAGCCCCGTGACACCCCCCCCAAATGCGCTCTCTGTGACGGCCCCCACACGGCCAACTACGGTGGCTGCCCCGCCCGACCCAAACCCCGCCCCACCGACCCCCGGCGCCCTCGCCAGCCATCGAACCACCGCTCTTACAGCGAGGTAACCCAGAATCAACAAACCCCCCCCACGCAACCCCCCCCCCTGATGTCTATCAATGCGCAAATGCCCGACTCGACCCAACAATTTCCGGTGCCAAGCTACGCATCCCAACGCGGTAGCAACGCGTCCAGGCACCAAACCGTAACTTTCCCACAGCACGGGAGACAACCCCACCACCCCCCCCCCACCCCAAAACCAACACCCACCCGCCAAGCAAACTACCCAACCCCCCCGCGTCACGAAGCCCCCCCCCAGCCCCCAGCAGGCTTCTCAACTCTCGTAGACGCGGCCTCAGAACTGAAAGCTTTTATGCAGCACGCATCGCAAATGCTACTCCGTATAAACAACCTCCTCTCCCGATATGGCTAGACGAGCCACCTACCGCCCCTCCTCTATCCAAGCAGCGTTTTGGAACGCTAACGGTAAACTTCAAGATTACCGAGGAGAACTCGAAGACTTCCTAGCAAAATACAACCTCGACATCCTAATGATCAATGAGACCTGGCTAAAACCCAATCGCAAACTCTATGTCCCAAACTACATCGTTCACAGGACTGACCGAACCCGCAACCACGGAGGAGGCACCGCCATTCTGGTCAAGTACTCCCTTGACCACTGCCTTTCTAACTCCACCTCCCTAACAAATATCGAGACTACAGCTCTCGTCGTCAACACAATCAACTCCGGGCCAGTAAAATTCATCTCAGCCTACAGCCCCCCCAACAAACGCCTCATCCCCGAGGACTTAAATAAACTCCTAGAAGAGAATATTCCCACCATCATTGCAGGTGACCTCAACGCCAAACACGGCGCCTGGCACAGCCGCCGTGCAAATACTAAAGGAAACCACCTTTACGATTACTCCCTCAAAACCCCAATATCCATAGATGCCCCAGACATTCCCACGCTGTACCCAACAAACGGCTCTCGCCCCGATGTCATCGACATAGCCATCTTCAAAGATATCTCCACCCCCTACACCCTCCAAACAGTAAGTGAGCTCTCCTCTGACCACAACCCCGTTCTACTATCAATTTCAGATAGCCAAACCCCGCTCAACCCAATTAGTCTCACCAGAGACCAAATCTCCTGGAAACTCCTCCCCAGCTGCATTGAAAGCGCAATCACCATCCCCACGTCCATCCCTGATTCTCAAGCTCTAAATGCAGCCGTTGAAGCATTCACCACCTCCATCCAGTTAGCAACGAAAAATGCCACCACCACCGTCCCAATAGACTCCAAAAGACCCGACCTGCCCGAAGAGATCAAAGATCTTATTAGGGAAAAAAACAGAGCCCGCAAGAACTGGCAACGCTACGGCGACCCGTTAGATAAATACCGGGCAAACAGGCTCTCCTATGAGGTAAAAAATGCCCTCAGCTCACTTCGCAACGAAAGATGGCACAACTTCGTCTCGTCCCTAACCGATGACCCAAGCGCATACTGGAAAGTATCCAAGTCCATGCGCAAACCAAAAAATTACGCCACCCCCCTTCAAGGCCCAAACGGCCCAGTGTACTCTGCTGCAGATAAAGCAGAAATTTTCGCAGATAGCTTAGAGAAGCAATTCACCCCAAACCCCGCAAGCGACCCCGAAATGGTGTCCCGGATCGACGCTCACGTCGAATCTCTCACCTCTCAACCCCCTACAGGCCCCCCCATAACCCCCACTTCTCCAGACGAAGTCAAAAAAATCATCCACTCCCTAAACATTAGGAAA
>JADDOH010004021.1:0-23961 GCA_016648135.1 Agrypnia vestita | reverse complement strand
TAGAAGGTGATACCTTAACTTCAACTGATGTGGTCATGCACGAAATTCCAACGACCTCGTCTAATCCAATAAACGTTAAATCTTATAGATATCCTAACGTTTTAAAAGAGGAAGTTGATAAGCAAGTAGAAAAACTTTTAAAAGAAGACATTATAATTCCATCTTCATCCCCTTGGAATTCTCCAGTGTGGGTTGTCCCAAAGAAAACTGATGCATCTGGTAAAAAGAAATGGAGAATGGTGATCGACTATAGAAACTTAATGAAATAACGATAGGAGATTCGTATCCCTTACCACAAATTTCCGAAATATTAGAACAATTAGGCAATTCTAAATATTTTACAACTTTAGACCTTACATCGGGTTTTCACCAAATTAAAATGCACCCCAAAGATTCTGATAAAACTGCATTTAGCGTACCTAGTGGTCACTATCAGTTCACGAGAATGCCCTTTGGCCTTCGTAGAGCTCCTTCAAGTTTCAAAAGATTAATGGATAACGTACTATCTGGAATAAAAAATTATAGATGTTTTGTATATTTAGATGACATAGTGATTCATGCCGACTCATTAGAAACTCATAATAAAAGATTAAGAGAAGTATTCGAAAGACTCTCAAAATTCAATTTAAAAATCCAGCCAGATAAGTGCGAATTTCTTCGTCCAGAAGTAATTTATCTAGGACACTCTATTACGAGCAAAGGAGTAAAACCAGATCCCAAAAAGGTAGAAGCATTAGTAAAATATCCTGTTCCCAAAACAGCAAAAGATATTAAATCATTTCTAGGAATTGTGTCGTATTACCGGAAATTCATTCCATCATGTAGTAAAATAATGCAACCATTAACAAAATTATTAAAAAAGGATTGTGAATTTCAATGGACTAGTGCTCAACAGGATGCTTTTGAAAAACTAAAAAATATCCTTACCGTTGAACCAATTTTGAAATTTCCAGAGTTTAGTCAAGAATTTCTGCTAACTACAGACGCGAGTAATTTTGCTATTGGAAGTGTCCTTTCACAAGGAACACCTCCAAATGATTTACCTATTGCATACGCAAGTCGAACATTAAATCACGCAGAAACTAATTATTCCACCTTTGAAAGAGAATTATTAGGAATCGTATGGAGTATTAAACATTTTCGACATTACCTTTATGGTAGGAAATTTACTATACTCACAGATCATCGTCCTTTAGTTTGGTTATTCAATGTTAAAGATCCAGGATCACGCTTAGTTAGATGGCGTCTAGCTCTTGAAGAGTACGATTATACTTTAGTATACAAACCAGGAAAAGCAAATACGAATGCTGATACATTAAGCAGAATAAAAATTGATGAAGAAAACAAACCTTCTACCTCGCAAGAAGATAATATTAAATATATTAATAATATAAAATCGAACGTCGAATCATATTCAGATTTCTTAGAAAAATATAAATCTACAGTTATAATCAATAACAATATTGAAGAAATAAATGATAAATTAAATACTTCAGGAAGTTTTGTAATTTGCTTAGGAGCAGATAAAGAATTTCAAACGGATATCCAAAAAGAAATTAAGGAGAAATTTAAAGCTCATGTCGAAGTAATAGATAAAAAAGTAATCAAAGTAACTGATGTTGTAGAATTCCGCGAAAGTAACCAAAATATATATTATCTTATAAATAAACAAAATTATTGGAATAATGGAGAATATGAAAATTTATATGTAAATTTAGTTAAATTAAGAAATATGTTATTTATAGGAAATATTCAAGAAATAAATATGCCTAATCTTATTGATAGATATGATAAGTTAAAATGGTACAAAATACGTGCTATGTTAAGATATGTATTTAAAACCTCTAAAGTTAATGTTAAAATATATCACGATAAAATAATAACCCCTAAAGCAGAAGAAATTATAACAATTTTAACCGAAAATCATTCGAATCCATCATCAGGTCATTCGGGATTTTTCCGAACTTATAATCGTATTAAAGAAAAATACAATTGGCCCAATATGAAAAAGGAAATTAAGAAGTTTGTCGCACAATGTGAATCATGTCAAAAAAATAAATTAGTGCGCAAGAAAAATAAAGAAGCTATGGAAATTACCACTACATCAACGAAACCTTTTCAAAAGATAGCATTAGATATTGTAGGTCCCCTTACTTTAACTTCATCAGGAAATAAATATATATTAACTCTCCAAGACGATTTATCGAAATTTTCACAAGCTTATGCTTTACCAAATCATGAAGCCATTACAGTTGCTAAAACCTTAACGCAAAATTTTATATGTAAATTTGGTATTCCTGAATCTATTTTGACAGACCAAGGTACCGACTTTACGTCAAATTTAATGAAAGAAATAGCTAAATTATTTAAAATTAAACAACTGCAAAGTACAAGTTTTCACCCTCAAACTAATGGAGCTTTGGAACGTAGTCACCAGACACTTGCCGACTACCTAAAGCACTATGTAAACCAAGATCAACTTGATTGGGATGAATGGATAGATTTTGCTATGTTCTCGTACAATACAGCTGTACATACGACAACTAAAATATCTCCATATGAATTGATATTTGGAAACAAAGCAACGCTTCCATCTTCATTAATAAAAGAACCAGAATTTAAATATACATATGAAAATTATGTTGATGAACTTAGACTTAAATTACAATCCAGTCAGAAAATTGCTAGAGAAAATTGCATAAAAAATAAAGAAATAAACAAAAAATATTACGATAGAAATATAAAAATTGATAAATATAAAATCGGAGACTTAGTATATTTAAATAATGAGATTGTTAAACCCGGAAAATCGAGAAAACTTACTAGCCGATATACTGGACCCTTTGAAGTAGTTAAAATAATTTCCCCCGTAAATTATATAATTAAAATAAGAAATAAAAATGTAACCGTACATGCAAATAGATTAAAGCGTTATATATCATATTAATAATTAAGCAAACAGTATCCTTATTACCAGCTTTTACTACATACCCATATTCAGTAGAACTCAAAAATGTGCAAAAATTATTAGATTTAATTACCTTAAAATGTTTCTCTTTAAATAACAAAATTGTATTTGTCATATCAAACCCTTTAATAAATTATATTAAATATCATGTGTACAAGGTAATCCCTACACCTGTATTAAGAAGAGATAACTCTTACATATTTATTTTGCCATCATCTAATTACTTAGCTATTTCCGAAAATAAACTTACTTATGTAACCATAGATAACTTTGATGATTGCAAGCATTTAGATCAGAATGAACTAATTTGTTACACTAAAAATCCTTTTTATTCACTTCAGATTAGACCCATTTGTGAAACTGAAATTTTATATAAAACTGAATTCATACCTGATAATTGTAATACTAGAATTATGAAATCAATCAATGAAATTTGGTACAAGTTAGATAACAATAAATGGCTATTTGTATTACCCAAGCCAACAGTGATAACAATAATGTGTAAAAACAGTAATCAAAATGTACCCGACGAAATTAAAATTGATTCCACAGGAATTCTAATTACTAGACAATTTTGTAAAGTTTACACAGCAAATACTATCCTTGTTTCTGTAGATAGTAATTTTGAAAGTTCTTTTAATTCAATTATACCGACATTTGATATTGTCAATGACGACTGTTGTAAACATAAAGTAATTGATAACTCGACTCTAATCATGATGCATTCCCATTCAACTACTCTTGATAGAGAACAATTATTAATGGCTAGTCATAAATTAGACCAATTCAACAAATTTGAAATAAAAAATGAAAGTGTCATTCAAACAGTCTTAAATAATAATTATTTTGTTTATTGTGTATTAACATTTGCAAAATTTTTAGCCTTGTTTATTTTATATAAAATTTATAAGAAAATTCGTTCGAAGGTAAAACCCGAACCAAAGAATTGTTGTGCCATGATAACCAACTGTTTAACATTGAATATAAATAAAAAAATCTCATAAAGAAAATATTTCTGTAGAATTAGCTGACGATTCTATAGAGAATGTTCCATTGAGAAGAAGTCCTAGATTAGCTTCAATAAAGGACAATGTATAAAAATATTACCTCATAAGTATTAAGTGTGAAGAATAAAATTTTATAAAATTGTATACCTATATAAGAATTGTAAAATTATGAAATTTTGTGAATATATAATATCATATTTTATTGTATCATGACGTGAACTTACTTCCTGATAGCATTGTGAATATTGTTTTTTTTCAAAAATCTATGTCATTTAAAGATTTCCCTATATTTTTGATCTAAGGGTGATGGTGTAATGTACCTATACCAACCATTATATAAATCAACATTGTATAGGAATGATAAACATGGAATAAACATTTTAGTTTTGTAAACAGAAATGTAAATTCCAATATTAATATCAATTAGAGTCCCTACAACGACCCCGGTCTTATCATAAAGTAACTTTGACCCGGAGCCGCCCGATGTTCCATACTTATCATCCTAATTGTTTGGATTAGAATCCCATATAAGCAGAGTCTTGTCTCTAACTAGATGCATTATTGATCAGTCTTCACATAGATTCAGTAGAAGTAGATTGACTACGGGAGTGTTCACATCAATGTAATTGTGCTTTTATTAATTGTTGTAATTAATCCAAAATAAAAAGTAATCTCAACCATCGTGTTAGAGTATTATTTCTGTTAAATAAGACCCTTTGGAAGAGACGGAAGAGGGTCGTTTACAGTAGATTTTTTAACATTTTATCCCCTTAGATCTAATATTTATTAGGTCCTTACATATGAAATTGGCGTTTAGTATGGGAGGAACATAAAGCCGATTTTTTTTATTATAATATATTTATTTAATCAAAGTATGTACCATTGCTATCTATGCACTTTTGCCATCTCATAGGTAGTTCATCGATTCCTTTACTAAAAAAACCATTCGGACGGGAATCAATAAAATCTTTGAAGGCGGTTTGGACTGCCCCATCGGAGTTGATTTTTTTCCTTTGCAAGAAGTTATCCAAATTTCGAAAAAAATGGTAATCTGTTGGGGCAAGGTCCGGAGAGTACGGTGGATGTTTTAGACATTCCAATTGAAGCTCCTCTAATTTGGTAGCCGTCTGTTGTGCAGTGTGTGGTCTAGAGTTATCATGAAGCAGCAGTGGCCTAGAGCGATTAACCAGCCTCGGTTGTTTAGCAGCTAGCTTTTCCATCATGGTTTGCAGTTGCTGACAATAGACATCTGCCGTAATCGTCTGGCCAGATTTAAGAAAGCTGTAGTGAACGACACCACACTAGTCCACCAAACGCTCACAAGTAACTTTTTTGGAGTCAATTTTCGCTTGGGGCATGGTTTGGCTGGTTCGGCAGGGTTCAGCCATTGCGATGAGCGCTTCCGATTATCGTACAGGATCCACTTTTCATCACAGGTAATGATTCGATTTAAAATCCCTTCATTATTGTGCCGGTTGAGTAATGCAACGCAGCAGTCAACGCGCGTTTGTTGATTTGCTTCACTCAATTCGTGAGGTACCCACCTTTCAAGCTTTTTCACCTTACCAATTTGCTTCAAGTGGATTAAAACAGTTTTATCACTAACACCGCAGCCGCAGCTAACTCGGATGTGGTTTGCGATGGATCCGCTTCCACAATAGCCTTCAATTCTTCATTATCAACTTTGGTCTCCGGCCGTCCACGGGGCTTGTTCTGCAGGTCGAAATTTCCAGAACGAAAACGTTGGAACCAAAAACGCACTGTGTTTTCTTTTGCGGCACCGTCGCCATACACATCATTAATCCTTCGAGCCGTTTCTGCAGCACTGGTGCCACGGTGGAACTCGTACTCGTAAATAACGCGATATTTCAAGTTTTTCATTTTGTAAACTGAGTGACGCAAAGAAAAAAACAATTGAGGAAAAAACAAATGAATTATAATTTTCAAAACACAAATACATGAGTAAATAGCTGTATAAATTTGGATTTGGAATTCCTAACCAAAGAGAAGATATTTGAGATCAAATTTGCCAGCACGGCAAAACGCCAATTTCATATGTAAGGACCTAATATTATTAAATAAATAAATTGAATTTTAAATTGGAATTTTTTAAGAAAAACTCACTCCTTTTATAAAATTAGTATGATTTCAAAATTTGTTCTCTAATAAAATGAAAATATTGAATTAATGTTTTTTTTTTAAATATGCGAAATTAGATTTTTTCAATATTTAGATTTTTTTAAATATTTTATTATATTGAAAATTAATATTAGTAAATGAATCCATTACTATATCGCGTATTGGTATTCATTATTAATCAAAATATATAATTTTCTATGTAACAATATCCATCACTTATGCTAACAGATGGCTCAAATAATAATGTGGTATAAGATAAAAATGAGGTATAAGAAGCAAAAGAAATATAATTCTCTTTTTAATAATATCCAAAACAATGTTATCAAGATGCTACTCTAGAATGCGCTGTTCTCTCAGGCTTAACTGGAGGCCGAAATATACAATAAAAGTACGTAATTTTTGATGAGTTATAGTTAGTTTAAAATAAATACATAATCAAGTTTAATTGTAAGTAATTAAATGTTACGGCGTTTACCTTGTGGAAATCCATTATGAATAAATAATGAAATAAAACAATCAACTTTGTTTTTTTCCACTTATATTTAAGCCACTTGTTTCACTACATGTTTCGGAAACGTCCGTTTCCTTCATCAGGTGAATTAAGACTGAGGTATGTAGGAATGGTTGTCTGGTATAAATGGGAAAAACTAGGAATGGTTGTCTGGTAAACAGACATACGGCCTTAAACAAAATAATTTAGAAACACTTGAAATTCATAAAAACATAAACACAACAAATAACATAATCAATAATCAAATACAACCCTTCACATCACCCCTTCTTACAATGTTCCCGATCTCCCACCACTTAGATACCCCCTCCACTTCTACCGATTCCACAACACACACACCAGACAACCATTCCTACATACCTCAGTCTTAATTCACCTGATGAAGGAAACGGACGTTTCCGAAACATGTAGTGAAACAAGTGGCTTAAATATAAGTGGAAAAAAACAAAGTTGATTGTTTTATTTCATTATTTATTCAAGTTTAATTGTGTTTAAATGGTTTCAAAACCTAATAATGAATTTTAATAATCAAGATTTTTTTAATCAGATAAACTATTTTCGTCTATCGGACTTCGAATCCTCATCTAAATTTATATAAAATGTATTAAAGTCTGTGATCACCATGGCGTGATCTTGTGGTCACCGTATCTTTAAATAAAATTTATTAAACAAAGAAACAACCGCTCCGCGCGACCGTCAGCAACAACTGATGTTGTCAATAGAGTAGCTTTAAAAAATAATTCCACTACACAATTTACATGTAGAGAGTATTACTCACACTAATGTAAGTAGCTTTCACAAAATGAACGGACTCTACATTTGTGCAATGCAATGTGATATAATTTAAATAAAATAAAACATTTTTAAACAAGATCGAAACATTTTTTCTTTTCATCAATGTTTTGTTTTGTCTTTATATTAATTCCAGCATCTCTTTTAGCACCATCGTTCTCTGTGCCATTTCTTATTATTACTATATTTTATTTTATATATTTGTAATTAATATTCTCTTGATAAATATAAGAGGATATTTCCCCAGTTTCAGACTGAGACAACTCAACTAGAAAAAAGCACGTTTCGTTATGAGAAAATAATCTTGTATCATAATAGAATATTATCTTCGTCAAAATAAATATTAATATTTTACCCATTCTAAGGCTAGCTGGCTGGTCGGGCAAATTGTAGGACACGGCGTAAGATGAATAAAAAGACGATGCGGGGAACGATATGCTTCATTTTCAACCATCATAACTTATATATTATTCAATATTGAGTGAAAACAGAGTAATGACTGATTCCATTGGTTTTCCCTAGTATTAAACAGAAAAAACTCATTTTTTACTACTATTAGTAGAATTAGCGTCCACTTTATTGAGTTTAAAAATGATCTTCGTTAAAGATAATTTGTAAATTAAACATTGTTATAACTCTACTTGAGTTTATTAGCAATACAAAACAAGGGTTTTCATTGGCGGTCGTGCCGTCTCGCAACGGTTTAAACGACCTGTGCGGGGCAGCACGGTCTTGCCTGGTATTATCAAAAAATAACAATCTGGAGACGAATGAGCAGGACCGATATGGTAACTTTTGCTCGTGGCACGGTCCCGGGTAAGCGTGGGTACCAATTACATTCACTACTCGAGTAATTTTGTACTCATTTTCATTTCATACACTTCTGTGTATAGATGTTATTGTAATTACATTAAAAAAAAAACAAATAAACAATAGTTTCCCCCACCTCATACCTGTAACTAGGAGACAGTGCAGCGGTTTTGTGAGGAAGCTTCTCCGCGCTGATTGCACGCGTATGAGGTTAAGTGACGTGGGGAAGATGACAATTTTAGCATAAAAAAAATAAAGCCGAATCGGGTGAAAAAAGTGTAGGGCCGATATGGGAGCTATTGCTCATAAAACGCCCCCGGGTATATGACGGGTCCCTTTTTAATACTCGAGTTTGTTCGAATTCGAAAATGTAAGTAATTTTTATCGATAGCTAATCATATAAACTAACATGCTAATACCTATAGTAAACAGTCTTAGGATAAGGTGATGCATTTGTAAAGTAATTAGGTAATGACAGAAGGAGGCGAAGTGAGTATAATATACTATTTATATATATATAATATAATATACTATTAGTGAGTATAATATAAAATTTGTTATATATTACACCAAACGATAAGAGTAAAAAGGCTCTACTAAAAACTATAGTGAGTATGCAATACGAAATAATAAAAGACTTATTGATGAATATTGATTTGAAAAATACTACCTAAATAAATCCTGTAAAAAAGTAACCCATAAAAACGAAGTTTTTAAAATACTCCCTTTCTCGTTTTCGGGTTTCGTGTCTACCATATGCGTCAGAATCTCCATACAACTTGTATGAAAAAACCATTAAAAATTTGAAAAATCCAAAATTATATTATAATTATTATTATTTTTTAACGAATATTTGACAGATCTTCTTGATCGTCGCCACGAGTTTGCATGTAAAGTTTCAGCTCGATTAGATCACGGGAAAAGGGTTAAAAATCGATCCAAAGTTTTTTCGTCAAGCAAGCAGACGCTACGAGTTAAAAGAAAGGAAATAAAAAAGTAATCCATAAAAATCAAGTTTTTACAATACTCCCTTTACCATTTTCGGGTTTTGTGTCTACCATATGCGTCGGAATCTCCGTACAACTTACTGAATCGTATGAAAAAACCATTAAAAATATGAAAAATCCAAAATTATACCATAATTATTAATTTTTTTAACGAATTTTTAATAGATCTTCTTGATCGTCGCCACAGTCTGCTTGCAAAGTTTCAGCTCGATTGGACTACGGGAAAAGGGTTAAAAATCGACCCAAATTTTTTTCGTCAGACAAGCAAGCAATCAGACGCCACAAATTAAAAGAAAGGGAGTAATGAAGGATATCGTCATTACTTTTACCATACCGATACCTACAAACGATATAATACCTACCTACCTGGAATTTTTTATAAACACGCCATTTATATTTGGAAAATTTTCTTCGAGACAGGGAGAAATATTATTTCATTTTTTTGCGAGCATCCAATTTCGTCGGGAGACTGGGAAACAATACCCCGATAAAGAGCGCCTTCCATAAAACTCATGCATTTTCTAAGTTAACACCTCGAGACCCGCCCAGCCTTTTGTGGAACTTTGTACCGATCCCTGGCCCCGAACCGGATATTATAAGCGGCGGCCGGCGAAGGGGATTCTGGAAGAGGTTACATCAAAAGAATATATTCCAGATCCAGACCGCTAAGGGTAGTAAATATAAGATGACCGCCGATTAGCGGAAACAACCCCCGTGACGTGAATTCCATTACTGGGGCGAAAAATTCATTGAAGATCGCGGAACACATATATTTAACCATGCTTTGGTAGACTTTTGTAAGAATGTGATGTTGTTTATGAGTTTTTTCTCATAATTCAAGTTCTTTTGGATTTAGACGCTATCCAAACCGTCCATTATCAAACTTTAATGAGGAACCAAGTGTAGTAGTTTTAGTCTATGATTATCAAAATAATGTTGCTATTAATTATGTGGTTGGCGAATTCTGAGAAATTGTTGTTCCTTAAACAACGGCTATGTTCCTTTATTCTTATATTTAGATTTCTTATGGTTTGGCCTCTGTATTTACTCTCACAATCTCCACAGGTTATTTCGTATATCCCACTCTTTTCTAATGAATTATTTTTGGTTTTTGAATTAAGAAGGATTTTACCAATGTTGTTACTAGTATAAAACGCGGGTTTTATGTGTACGGGGAAATTGTTAGTTATTTTATTGGAAACTGTGCAAAGATATTTTTCGCCAATAACTGTTTTCAGTAGTGTGAGTTTTATGCCCTGAGTATAAATATGTTTCTGTTATAGTAGTCAAATTATTACGCGTACCGTTAGAACCGGCCCCCTCAATCTCTCTTTTCGGATCGTTGCACTGACTTGGATATACTGTGTACATTCAAAGGTGTATTATACGTATACATATGCCAAGACTGTACATGCAAAACCGCTACAGTGTCCATATGGGGTCCATATGGATAGTGGCAGTTTTGCATCCCTATGCCACATATTATACATATATTATATTATATCTCTCAATATTAAACCCTGCAACTCTTCGTTGTGGGGTTGTGTCAAGTACCTTGTTTTAGTAAAGTGAAGTTTGTATATTTACAAAATGGTAAGAAAACTTGGTAACTTATTACACCATTTTATAATATTTGTCGTGATTATAAAATAATATGCCATAGAAATTGGGTTCATCATTTTGAAATATATTATTTGAAATATATTATTGATGGATTTGGCGTTATTATTGTATAGATTATTATGTGAAATACTGTAATAATTTGCTTAACTCTTCTACTTTTCTCTAAATATTTTCATTAAAACCATCCTTACACCACTAATTTCAGCTCATTTTGTCTGTATCTAACCAATTATATATTTGTATTTGAACTTAGTCAATGTGAAAATTGTATATTTGGAAGTAGTCAGTTTAATACTTCACCTGTTGATGAGAGATTCTGTTACTATCAAAACATAGTATAAAAACAATATTAAATTCACGTAAAGGTACAAAAGTTAATATTTTTCACTTAATTTAATGATCATCCTGTAATAATTTTAACAAATTTTGCTCTTAATTAAGATTGTTTGAAATAAATGAAAAAATATACTGATGAAGCAGAACACGACAGTGTTTTAATTGAAAAATTCTGCATTGAAGAACTATCAACGTTGGCAAATAAAATTCTCAACTTTTCGATCGCGCCTTGAAGGATTCACATAAAATACACTCGACACAGTAATTTATTCTTGTATTTTTCGTACACTTCGCACTTTTGCACTATGCAAAGGAGTATGATATTGCGGTAGGAGGTGAAAAGTTATTTATTGTGGTTTAAAATGAGTTGTGCATTGTAATATCTTAGACCCGAACCGGCAAAGGGTATACGAAGTTTCAACCCTTGTAACTTGTAATATTTAAATTTGTTAATGCGAGTTTAACTTATGTATTTATGTGTTTTTGGGAACAAACTATGTAGCAGAGGAAGACATACTTGACTAATTGTAATTAACTACTGGCCTCTTTACCTAAATTTTTTCATGCTCACTTCTCCTAAATCATAGAAAAAAAGTCTCTTTTAAATACTGTCCTACACACAACAGTTATATCCGTTGTAAGAAAAAAACTTTGTGTAACACACGCTGAATGAATTATGATGAAAGATTAGGATGAAACCACCATCATCATCGCCTGGCATCAATTCATATAATATAATAATTCAATAAACTACGGTGTCCCTCAAGGTAGTGTTTTGGGACTCAGATTTTTTTCAAAACTGGCTAAGGATGAACTCTTTTACGCGTAAAATAAGTAAAACCAAATATGTAGCTTTTTTAATAAACTCAAGAGGACGACTTGGTAAAGATACACTTTCAGATTACATGATTGCAAAAACAAACAATTATAGTGCTCTTGCCCCACTATAACGAAGGCAAAAACAAAAATTTTCTTGGAATGGAAATAGATAAAAACCTTCTTTGGAATACTCACCATCATGGAATTATTACAAAGCCTACAAGACTTATAAATTTCTTCAAAAACATAAGAAATATACTACCTCAGAAAGATATTAAAAAAGTTTCCTTTGCTTTATATTATTCGTGGCTTAAGTATTGAGTCTTAGGGATCTGACACAGCAAATTATATCAAGCATTTAAATATATCTGAAAAGAGCATTATAAAAATTTCCAATCACAACGCCCTTGAAAATGTCTTGATGTTCCGATCATTAAACAAAATATATGCTAGGAGCATTCTTTTACAGCAATTTAAGAACACAAAACCAACTAATAAAACTCTGACATAACACGAGAGACCCTAAAATGTAAATAAGAAGTGTACCAACGTTTAACACAACTTTTGGTCAAAAAGTCACATTTAATATCATTGAAAATTTGACAGATATTTTGCGGTGCAACATTATAATTTAAAATATTTTTTATATAATAAGTAATATAAAAAAAAAAACATTGTTATATAAAAAAATTAAAATATGTGCGTGTGTATTACAAAGTTAAAAGAATACATATTTAAAACTTTAAAGTCATATTTATTTTGCAAATAAGGTCAACAACATCATCCATTCAACCTTGAAAAATTTTTAAAAGATTTAAAAAAAAAGATAAAAGCATGGCTAAATGAAATTGATGCTGACAAATTTAAAAACGATATAAAAATTTTAAAAAAGAAAATAAATAAGAAAAAAACTAGTCCGCATCAACACAACTTGTGAAGAGGACCAAGAATACAAACACCAACAACCACTTATTGCAGATACTATTATATTACGTACGTATAATTGTATCTGAATAGAAAATAAATTTTAAACATCTTGGCCTTCTAATACAGTAAGTTATACGTCAGCCATCTGCCGGGCTTAAACGGCTACTATAAAGCTTAAAAACTTTCGGTTCACAAACCACGACGTTCTGTAGTTGACTGACGTGCCAATACATACCGCTTACATGATCTCGCGCGGGTCGTAAAGGGTAGAACAATGGATAGACGGACACCTGAGTTTTCTTTACGTCTGTCTTCAATCCATTGACACTATCAATTTCCCAAATTTTTATTTTTATATTTTATTATTAGCTATTAATATTATTTATATATCTTATTTATATATGCATCTTACAAAACTTAATGCGCAATTTTGGATGACGACAAGAGACGCGGGCTGACACTGTCCGCACCGAAGGACCCCTCAAAGCAACTGAAATGAAGGTGCTGAGATCCATTACCGGAAAAACTCTACGTGACCGTGTCCGAATTGAAGACGTAAGGAAAACTTGCAAAATAGAGGACATAGCACGATGGAGTAGATCCAGAAGGAGATTCTGATGGGATCACGTAGCCAGAATGGACAGAGACAGACTCGTGCATACAGCAGCGAATGAAATCCCGTCTGGACGACGCCTACCGGGAAGACCACCGAAAAGATGGAGGGATAGCTGGACCTCTTCATCCCAGGAGGCGTATTTTTCTGTAGCACAGATCAACAGATCTACTAAAAGAAAAAAGAGAAGAAGAAGCAAAAATACATTTATTTATATTTTTTAAACATAATTTGCAGATTATTACATTTAATTTTATTCTATTCGAAACTATAATTAACTAGCTGAAACCTCTCAAAAATGACGGTACTTTTACATGTTGGTTCCTAAAGAATAGGTATTTTTTAATTTTAAAAAAAAAGAAAAGAAAAAGAAGAAAAACCGTCTGTCCGTCCGTCGCAATTTCACGTAATATCCTAAAACGTTTTTTCTTCCTCTTTTTCTTTTTTTTTCTTATCTTTAGTTCCATCATTTTTATAGACTAGTTTATTAAATAATTACACAACCGAAATTTTCCTGCTTTTCTTATTTTTCCAAATTTTATAAGTTTATTTTTTGCGCCGATAATATTTATTAAGTGTTTTTTTATGTAATTTGATTGAAAATGGTTTTATTGGTAATATATGATGAATATTTTATTTCGCTTGTAATTTCGGAATTATTTGGAGGCCTTTAGTAAAATGATAAAAAAAAACTTATTCCCATGAAGATCATATTTTATACATTCCTGGATATCTTGGAATAGTCGGCTCGTCCCAAACTTCCAGAAGTTATGGTACATTGGTTCCGAGGCACAATGTATTCAAATTGTATAATATTCCCCCGGCAACTTGTAAATTCTGGAACGTCCCAAGTTTACAGAAAATCAGCAAGGGACGGACGTATTATGAAATAAGTAATTTATTCATAGAAATACTGATATTTTAACATTTTTTATAAAAATTTAATTTTAACACAAAAAATACTTATCATTTAATTTTTTACATAAATATTATATAGTTAATAAATAGACAATAACCATTAAGTAAACAAATTTTGTAAAATCAATCTTTCCCTAAACATCACATTATAAAAATACAAACCGACTGATGTCATAGGCATGTACAATGTCACATTAAACAACCCGTAAGCATTTTAAATATTTTTTGAATAATTAAACATACCTAGTTTGTAAAAAAGTCACGAATGATTATTGTATTGTCATCAGGAATACGCCTAAAAATGTTCTTAGGTTTTCACGGCCACTCAGAATCTTCAAGTTTGTGTTTGCTGGGGTATTATGCCGTGTTATTACGACCTTTCGGGCCGACGTTTCGGATCCCATTGCAGGGTCCATCATCAGGGCTGATGTGTTGATGTCAACACATCAGCCCTGATGATGGACCCTGCAATGGGATCCGAAACGTCGGCCCGAAAGGTCGTAATAACACGGCATAATACCCCAGCAAACACAAACTTGAAGGAATACGCCTCGCTGCCAAATTTCAGTGCGATTGTTGGTCAGGAAGTAATCAAATATTGTTTACGAGATTTTTGCTGGCAGACAGGTGAATCTAAATAAAAGCGTGTAAAAATATATGGCACGAATATTGTAAACAACTATTAGTACGAAGACCGCAAGGCCTACTTTTCTTTAGCTGAATGGTGGCCCTCGTAGCTTAGTGGGCAAGACACTGGTTTCTCACACCAAGGGGTCTGAGTTCGATTCTCGGCGAGGTCACAAATAATCTACGTGATTTACTCAAGCTTGGGTGTTTTGTTATGTGTTTCGCCTTTTTTGAAGCATAAATTTTTTTTTAAAAGTACCGTCGCGAGGATCTAAATCAGTGGCATAATGAAATCGAAGTTTTTTGATAATTCTTGATGAATGTGGAATCGACTGAATTATTCTAGAATATTCGAGAGGCGACGGATAATTGGGCGTAGTTATGCTACCAACCCACAAAATACTAAAAATGAGTTATATACTGGTTTGGATAGCTCAATACGATATCTTTATGTGCCCGAAAAGTTCAAGCTCTAAGTGATGAAGTTTTTTATAAATTCAATACTTTTCTAACTCACATCATGGCCATCACCGTTCTATTAACTCAACTAAAAAAGGGGTTTGATTGCTTTCTGCTGTTTCAAATTTATAAATTTATCTTAGATCGACTACATGATTTTTTAAAATTAATTAGGTAAGTTTTCGCGAAATATATCTAAAAATTTAAATATTGCTCTATCATTTATGTAAACTAATAGTTTTTCATGTAAAAGCCCCAAAAACAAACAAGTAAACAGAAAAAAGAATATTGCTTAATATTCTGCTTTAAAAATAAAGAGGTATCGTTACTTATAGACTATAGATGTGTGGGGTCAACGTCAGTTTCCTCACATTCCATAACCACCGCTGACGAGTATGAAGAACGCTATCAGCGTTCTTCGTACACGTTTTGCTGGTGATTGATATCGGCCGAAGTATTTTTCCGTGCGAACTGTCGTCGTCAGCGGTGGTTATGGAACGTGGGGAAACAGGTCTTTGACTCCACAGATGTCTCTAGAACAAGACATTGGAATATATGTAAGAAACTGATTATATAATTTCATGCTTACAACTTTCAAAATATTGATTATGTTTGGATGTTTTAACTGTGAGAATTCTATAATTTATCTTTATTTATAATTATCCATCTGTGGACAAAATCCGGTAATCGTGTTCTCAGAAGATACATATAAAAATATCGTTATACATAAAATATTATCTAAAATTACCCATTTTTTTGGGTATCAACCAATTTCGCGACACCGTATATACGAATGAGAAGCCGTGTACATTTTCCGCCTTTTTTCCAAGGAAAATGTGGCAATAAATAACATTTATCCCAATACCTCTTCTTGCATTACTTTTTGAAAAAGATAATAATATTTGTATCAAGCAAAAAACTCTCGAGCGAGATTTGTGACTTTCGGAAAGTTGGCAATTCTTAAAAATTGAGCAATTTACCAGCTCGGCGTACATTTCTCCGCTGACCGAACTTTTTTGTTTGGGCGTTATTATTTTCCCCAAAATAAGGGAGGGCGATATATTATTATGTTGCACGTTTTGTTCGGCGCACTGTGAACAATTTGTACTAACGTTATGGACAAAACGATAAAATTTCATTTCACGATTCTCGTTCAAATTCGTTATAATATCACGTTATTGAAATAAAGTACGTAAAATAAGTAATGTACATTATATATTAGTTATAAAATATTATAACAATAAAAACTGTACTTATATACGCGAGTTAGAATTTATATTTCTTATTATTATATACAACGCATCATTCTTGCATCAGTCTTGAGAATTGCGAGATAAAATTATTTGCGGATGATACATTAATATACATGGCTGTAAATAATACTGATGAATGTATCTATAAAATTCAAAATAAATGAGAACTCATAGCTACGTGTTTAAATAGAAATAAATTAAAATTAGATATCTCCAAAAGTAAATACATGATTATTAGTAAAGAAAAAACTAAAAACTATTCATTGCGATTAAAGATAGACGTTGAAGAGGTAAATGAAATAAAATATTTAGGAGTAACGTTGATAACAAACTGAAATTCGACAAACATATTATTTTAACGATTACAAAGAAAGTGGCCAAAAAGTCGGTTTTTATGGCAGAATAGAAATGAAACTTAACCTAAAAACGTCACAATTAATATAAAATTTCATTGTGACTCCGCATATTTATTACTGTTCAATAATATTCAGAAGGAAAAAATTAAAAACATAGCCGTGAGAACTATTTTAAGATGTAACAAATGTATAAGAGTTAACGATATGGTAACGATACTGAGTGTTATAATATTTAGTCAACAAATAATACAAAGTATCCTGGTTTTAACATATAAAATAAAAAACCGATTAGTTCCATAATGCATGTATAAAAATATGAAATACAATTTTGAGGTACACAATATGTATATAATCCCATGGATTTTAGGCTTCCACAAACAAAACTGGCAGGAACACAAAATTGTTTGTACTATAATGATTTTTCAATTGTTCAATAAGCTGCCAGCACAAGTGAAAGAAGTAAATAGTTTCACTACTTTTCGTACGCTAAGCGCAAAATATGTGAAAAGTAAGATTAATATATGAACATGTTATGTTGTTTCATGTTTTTAAAAAGTCTTCTTTATGCCAGATACGAAAATGTGTTTCTATTTATGATAATTTATGTTGATATACATTTTGGGAATCTTTATGTTTGAGCGGTATTTTAATTTATGTTTAATTACTAGATGTATACAACTAAATAAAAATATACATATGTATTTCTCAAAGCCCAATGCCAAAGTACAACGAACTGCTTAAACGTGAAAAAGTGCGAAACGAATCAATCACAATAACTGACAAGTAAAGAGAAATACGCAGAATAGCTCTACAAATTCTACGCCGGCAAATAGATAGATGTTATTCAGCATTGGCTATATCTACGGAGCTTTGCATATACCGGGATTAATAATTACCGGGAAGATTGCGCAAAATGGCAGTCATACAGTTAAAAACAGTTTTGTTTGAAATAAATTCATGGTGTGAAAACTTCCATTGCGTGATGCGCGCGCATTTCGTTCTATAACCTAACCGCGCCTAAAGAAGTATAATTTCAAAAACAAATAATATTTTAACACTCAAGTATTCATCGGTGTATGTTTACCGCCATGTAAATATGGCAAAGTTGCAAAGTGGTCGTTGTTTCCGATAGGATAATTACATTCTTGCGTACAAACTGTGAAATACAGTTTTGCAAGATGGCTGTAATAATACTCGTAGATATGTTTTATAACAAGTAGGGCATAAAGGGTAGGCATAAATAAATACACACAGGGAATATTATTTTATTTTATTTTATTTAATTCGGTCATCCAACAGGGAGACACAATCGCTTGGTACGATGAAATACAAAAAAAAAATAGTTATATGTCTCCCACAATTAAAGGATAACACAAATAGGACATAACCATAGATAAGTCAATTTGACAATGACAGATAAAACATCATTTAACCGATTGTTCCCAATTTAACTTTAACATAGACGTAGATGAGCTCGTGATGTATACAATATACATGATAAGGGAGGGGGACGAGTTTCTAGCATCTAATATTTACTAGGTTTATTGATGCGATATTACAAATTAAATTAACACTCCAGTAAGCGCTCTATCGTTGGCACCATGGTGGAGGAAATAATGGCAAAGAAAGCGGAGTTCATATTCTCCATCAAAGAGGTCATACCATGTCACTGAAATGCATTTCAAATCCACTCACACGGGTAGGATAGTTCATACACCTTCAATGGGAAGATTACCATCGTGTTGAGGCCCGCGTTTAACTAACGTATAATACAATTGGTATTGATAATAGTACAATAAACATAATTTTGAATTTGTCCAAATATGACATTAAAATCGGTAACAGTGCGGCGCCAAAAAACAAATACGTCCTTAAGGTCGGAAACAGAGCCTTGAAAAGTTAGGCCGTGTCTAACAGGTGTTACCCCGCTCTGGAGAATGCCAAATCAGGGTCGCTGCCCAAGTTTTTCAACCTTTTGTTTCGTGGAAACTCACTCCGTATTATGTGATAGTAGGGGGTGAAATCGCACAGGCATACTAATAAGTAAAGAAGTCATCAACGGAAAAAATGAGAGAAAATCTTCCAGAAAATATAAGAAAATATTAGAAATTTTGTTCATTATAAATTAGTTCGTTTTGTCAAAATGAGTAGTAATTATTAATCTAGTGACTAAGATGATCTTAGTGATCTAGTGTCGAAGTTTAAAACCTCAATCCAGGAAATTACAAAATTATTTCTACTTTCATTGCACATCTTTGTTTGAAAATAGAGAGAATATTGGTATCACCTATTTTTTTAATAATATAACATAATAATAATTATTTTTAATTATAATTATATATAAGTTAATGATATAACTACGTATAAATATACAATAAATAAGAATATACTTTGTTATGGAACATAACAAAGTATATTCTTATTTATTGTACCAGAACATGTTGATATTTTCAACACCACTTATATTTTGAAAATATCAACATCTTCCAGGGCCAAAGGTCCCTTTATCAGGATACAATGTATATTTCTAATAATTATAAAATATATTATTTAGTATGCAATGGAATCATTTGACCAAACACTGGAAATTAGTTAGCGATTTATTAATTAATCGTTAATTAACTATTCAGTGTATAAAGTCACTTAAAAACGAATTAATCTTAAGCTTTCCTTTAAATTACACTTTTTCGCGGAACATCGCTTGTAAATAAACACTTTATTATGGCTGAGTAATACATATTTAACATTCACTGTATTATTCCATCCAGTTCTCGCTCACAATATTTATCGCTTATTACTTTCGCCAATTAGGTACTTTTCTCGATATCTGTCGCTTCAGAATTTTACAACTGGGCATACCTGGCCATCGTCCGCGATGCACTTTACACTGATTTCACGCGGTAACGAACTGTCAACGCGATAACCCTCTATTATATCCAAAAACGCTGGTAATTTTGTATTTTCTAGAATATTGCGGTGTCTGTGTTGTTTCTTTGTTGATCCAGACATCTCTGGATGTTTGTAGGCGTTTCACGAAGGTTGTAGATCACCCTAGATTGTTATGACATTTACAAGGAATTCGAACAGTGCATCAATTCTTTGTAGCATGCCATTCCGTGACTTGAATGCATTTGGACCTTGACACGAAATTTGATCCGTGATATAAAAAAACAAAAAATCACTATTTTTATTTTTTTTAATTAATGTTAGTTTAGTGAAAATAATTCGTACAAAACTTTTTTTTATTTGCAATATTCATTATTATATTCTATTTAAAAAGTTGACCTTGGAATCCACGCACTCTACACTTGTACGGTGATAATTGTATCTTATACAACTTGTTGATATTCATTTGTGTACAACATTTTTAATTTCTCAACCATAAGAAGTGAATTCTGTAATATGTTATTTTCCTAGTTTTCATAAAATTCTATTTTTTTTTGTTGTTCATAAATTATCTGTTTATAATCTTTGCAAATGCTACAAGTTGCTTTAGCTTGATACTTTGAAGAAATGTTAAATTTTCATGCGAAAAAAAATGACAATAATAAATGGAATTATCAACTATCTTCACCTATTGCAACGTATCAGATTAACTAGAAGTTTGGAGGTTTTGCCTTGGAAACTGCAATCACTAAATACCCTTTCAATACTCCACTGCAAGGACTTCCTAGGCTGTCAAACAGATATATGAGCAGTTAAGACGTTTTTTTCACTAATCTAAATTTCTTCAAACATATAATAAAAAATATTTTGAAAAAATTACAAAACCTCATGTATGAAGACTTAATGAAATAGTGTTTAAATAGTAAATTCTATAAATATCGTTTGTAGAAAGTTCGCTTAATAATAATCTTCTCATAAACTACTAACATCTCCCTCCTTTTAATATGCTAGATTTCAACGTGTGAAGTATTTGGTGAGGTTTATGAAGTAATCTTATGTAATAATAATATAATTATAACACCCATACATTATACTACTAACACTTCTTATAATATATCAAATAAGAAATGTTAACCGATCGAACTTTACCTACATACAATAATCCGAAATTTGTTCAAAGTTCAAATTATTCCCAGTTAATACGAAAATCCTCCATCCGGCCGAAGGACCATTAGATGTTGGGGCAAATCCCTGATTTCAAGTATCCTAATTATTTTCGATTTCCCTTTTAAATATGTTTTGATTTTATCTTTTATATATTTTTTTATCTTTTATCTTATTTATCTGGTTTATTGGTTTAATTATCTTTATTTTAAAGGTCTCTAATTGTTACTGTTTGCTTGTGTACTAATCATCGTTTATATACCTATATTGTTCATTTCTACTGTTCATTTTATATTGTTACATTTTATGTTGTTCATTTATCTTAAATATGTTCTATTTATATTATTATTTTTAATTATTTACTGTAAAAGGTATTATGTTATGTATACAAAGATCCTTTTAATTTTCTTGTACTGTAAAAGCTCACTAGGGCGTTTATTATTAATAAATAAATAAATATTTTTTTCACTCTGATTCGGTTTCTCTACCTAAAGAGATACCACTTACTAGATTTCTGCAAGCGACTCCCACCGTCGCTTCTTTCAATTCTTTGACCGAAATTAGCTGCAAATCCCGTGAACTGCATCACTTTATCTGACCGAAAGTTTTTAATATTATAAAATTAAATTTGGCACCATGCATCTGCCGCGACAAAATCAACCGTTGGTTCCGAGATGCCAAACAATCTATAGCGGCAACTCTCATGCACAGAGAACTCCGCGCTCATAGACAGTTTTATAAAACACCCGACCAGAGACGTTTATAAATTTTTGCCCGAACATTGTGTTATTGCTTAATATTTCTTGATTTGTTTGTTTATGCCCATTATAGGCTTTTATTTATATAAAAACAATATCAAGTACAAGCAGTACCTAGATACAAGATATAAAAATATAAATCATTTTAAAAAACTTTAAAAATCTTACTTAATATTAAAGAAGTATACAGAAAATGTCAGGTATAAATAGTAAAATATTAAAAAACATATTAAAGAACTATAAAAACCTTACTTAACATTAAAGAAGTATACAGAATATCATCAGGTGTGAATAGTAAAATATAAAATATTAATATTAAATATAAAATTTTAGGTACTTTATATTATCATTTTCCATATATAACTTTTTAATATTTTGATCTATACTTCGATCTTTAAATATTATTTTTGTTATCCTGACGAAGAAGCCATTGGCTTCGAAACATGTTGAATTTTTTTAATAAATAAGTGGTTTTAACAAAGTTAATTTATATCAATTATAAAATATTAAGTACGTGTATAAGTAGTAAAAGGTATAAGCAGTAAAATATGAGTATAGAAATATAAAGTACAAAGCAGTAATGTGTACATATAAAAAAAAACAAAAAATATTACATATCTAAACATTTATATAGTAATAATAGTGGAAGTTAGTGTTGAAATAATATCGTCTCTTAAAGTGTTATCATTTTTTTCACTAGATTATTATTGAAAATATCAACCATATTCATTACCAGTCTTTAATATTCTGCTGATCACCGAATTCGATTGGTAATTCGTTCTGGAATTATGGCAATGATAGGTGACAATTGTAGGTGAGTTCTGTATAAGGATGGGATATTGTAATTGATAGACACTACAAGGTCAGGGCTGTCCAACATATTATTTACAATTTTGTAAAGAAGAACTATATTACAAATTTTTCTTCTATGATATGAGTTGAGTAATTTCAATCTCTTCAATAGGTTATTGTAGTCTATGTTTTGTATCGGTATGCTTATATTGTAGTTAATTTATTTGAGAAATTTGCGTTGGAAACGCTCAATACTTTTTTTTAATTAAATTTATTTGGTAAATGTACAAACTTAAGAGTGGCTATTTTCAATATAATATAATTAATACACATTTATATTACACGCTTACCCACTTTTAAATGAGAATTTATACTCGTGTTTAAAAGTGGGGGCATTGTCATATATGTATATATCTATTGTTAAAGTAATCGTTAGTGTAAGACATTATATTAATAAGTAAGATATAGACAATAAAATAATAGATTAAGTTACTAAAATTTAGACATTAAATTCGGTAAGTAAGATATAAACAGTACAAGAATACAAAATGTAAGCACATTAGATTAAGAAAATAAGATATATTCAAGGAAACGTTAAATTAAGTTACAGTAAAACCCCGTTAATTCGAACCCCGATAATTCGAAATTCGCCATAATTCTAAATTATGTAAATACTATTATGTAAATATAAATATATTATAAAAATACTGTCTATATGCCCATTATAAAATGGAGACCAAACTGATGAGCAATATTCTAATTGGCTCCGGACAAGAGATATTGTAATACCTTACCTTTTTTGTTTGTATAAGCCCTATAGGATGTTAAATTAATAAATAAAATAAAATCTACCTTAAATGTGACAGTAATTAGAGAACGTTATATTTATTTTCAGTATTACTTAGCTGTTGCTTGTTTTATATATAAACCTGCTTCGAATACCTGCTTTTATAACTATAGTACAAACATTAGTACGGCCTCCTTAAGAAACTCCCAGTAAAGGGTTCACCAACAAACTTTTAATTGAAGTAGGCAATATGCCTTTCCAAGGAAAAAGGTTTCATCTCTCCAGCGTGGAGGAATAATCCGCGATAAAGTAAAATGGACCGTCAACTTCAATTAATAATTATTTTACGATATTTTCAATTACCTTTCAGTGGCTGATATGCACTATCGTTTAAAAAGGCTTAAAAAAA
>JADDOH010004020.1:0-14372 GCA_016648135.1 Agrypnia vestita | reverse complement strand
ATTATAATTCCAGCGGTTTACGGACAGGCAGATTCCAAATTATGATAGTTGATAATTCGGATTTAATTTATCCTGAATAATATTAAAAAGTTATACTATATGTAAAGCGTAATACTAGCAACATGTCTAGATATATGTTTATCACAAGCACAAAGAGACCACTTGCGTACAAAAATATACAATTGGAACTATACGTCTCTTTATACAGGATTATTTGTAAAACATTAATAACCTCACAGGACTATACTCCTGCCTTGATTATGAGTCGAAAATGTTCGAGCTATCATGACCTAATATCAATAGTTATGGAGATAAGTGACATCAAAGTTTGCATTTTTTTCTCAATATTTCTCACTTATTTTTTTTTGTAAAACGTTGGACTATCAAAACAGTTACTAATATCAATTACGAAAAATTAATTTGTTTCAATACAAGTTAAATAAAATGATTAATACCCTGAAAAAATTCCAATTGGAAAATATTCGAAGGTTTTTATTTTTTTATTTGACTTGTATTAAAGGGAATGAATTTTTCATACTCGATATAAGTCACTGTGATGATAGTCCAACGTTTTACAAAAAGTAAGACGGAAATATTGAAAAAAAATGCAAACTTTGATGTCGCATATCTCCTTAACTATTGATATTAGGTCATAATAGCTTGAACATTTTCGACTCATAATCATGGCAGGAGTATAGTCCTGCGAGGTTATTAATGTTTTCCAAATAACCCTGCATTTTTCTTAAGAAGTGAAATTTCCTAGATATACGATACAAAAATATCCTTTTCTGATCCATTTGGGTGTTCTAAAATAATCATCTTTTAAGTCGTACAAGTACGGGTGCTTTATACAATTATAAATGTAGAATGCAAAAGAAAGTTGACTGAGCGGGGGAACGTTTATTGTATTAATAACACTGTAAACACTCGCGATTACACCTCCTTGAGTGTCGTACTCTCCTGGTAGCTGTACCGAGTCTAAGGTTTGGCGTCCCCCGACGCACGCACCCCGGGCAGTTAAATCGATTTCCATTAGGGCCCAAGATTTATGGGCCCGGTGGCCCAACAAACAGTGCTTACTCCCATGGCTGACATTCGCGTGCTTTTCAACTAGGCTGCTGTTAAACTTTTTACGGCATAAAAATCTTGTGTTTAATATAATTTCCTAACCTGAAAACGGAAATGATTTTTTCCGTCATCTGGCCAAAATAAAATTAATATATCACAACAATAAAAACTTGCCAAATGATACGGAATAAAATAATTTATCACATTGACCTATGACACCCTCGATGATCTCTAAATGATCAAATTTTAAATCTAGCTAACATATGCTACAAATCTAGAAATCAAAGTTTTATTTATATGTTTAATATTTCATAAATATTTTTATACATTAAAGGAAGTCTCCTAACCCAATAAAACAAGAATAATTGTTAATCAATTTGGTGGCAAGATAAAAAAATATCCTTTAAATTATCCGAAAATAAAATTATGTTTTGCAGCAAAAATGTAGAAAGATTTCATAAATAATATAGTATAGAGGTATATTTACGTATGATCGTGGTAGGTACTTCGAAAAACGAATAGGTAGGTGCCATCTTGTCCCAATTTTCATATCTACCTTAGAGCAGCAAAAACATTAATAAATAAACATTAATAAATCTAAATCGATGATTTAAAAAATATATATTTATATATAATAATTTATAGTTTAGTGGTGATAGCTAGGAATGTTTAAATGTTCCAGAAAATGACTGAAATTGTGACACATCTTTATTATTTGCTTGGTGCCGTTTTCGAGGTGTGACCACATCCTCTCCCGCCCTTTCCCCACCGGCGAAGGTTGTGGCCAGGTTCATGGCCAAGGCCGGCGGTCACACTTTCTTTATGGGCGAAAACAAGCTCCGACCCCGTTTACAGGTGGGCTGTCAAAATGTTGACTGGTGAAATTATTGTTTGACTACTGATCGTTCATATTTACCAATGTAAAGCGTCTCAATTTAAATAAGGTCATTTAAAACCAATTCTAATAAGTAATTATTCTCCCTTTTACTTCTTAAATGTGTCTCTGCACACACATAAAATTCTCCCACATCTCTATTCTCCCTTTTACTTCTTAAATGTGTCTCTGCACACATAAAATTCTCCCACATCTTTATTCTCCCTTTTACTTCTTAAATGTGTCTGCACACATATAAAATTCTCCCGCATCTCTATTCTCCCTTTTACTTCTTAGATGTGTCTCTGCACACACATAAAATTCTCCCACATCTCTATTCTCCCTTTTACTTCTTAAATGTGTCTCTGCACACATATAAAATTCTCCCACATCTTTATTCTCCATTTTACTACTTAAATGTGTCTCTGCACACATATAAAATTCTCCCACATCTCTATTCTCCCTTTTACTTCTTAAATGTGTCTCTGCACACATATAAAATTCTCCCACATCTTTATTCTCCATTTTACTACTTCAATGTGTCTCTGCACACATATAAAATTCTCCCACATCTTTATTCTCCATTTTACTACTTCAATGTGTCTCTGCACACATATAAAATTCTCCCACATCTTTGTTCTCCCTTTTACTTCTTAAATGTGTCTCCGCACACGTATAAAATTCTCTCAAACCTTTATTCTCCCTTTCACTTCTTAAATGTGTCTCTGCACACATATAAAATTCTCCCACATCTTTATACCCCCTTTTATTACTTAAATGTGTCTTTGCACACATATAAAAAAATTTACGTATAAATATTGGATTCAAAGCGAGTGGTAATCAATTATAAATCTATGGAAATAAGATTACTTTTGAGTGAGTTTAATTAATACAGTGAATCGATATATAATTTATGTCGGGTCCCAAGGAAGATTGCTGAAATAACACTAATGTTACAATATTGTCCATAGTTTTACCTTATTTTTGTCGTCGTACTCTTTGTAGAGCAGTCACTTCATTATCATGAAGACAGACATGCTAAAAATTATTCGGTGACATCTGTATGATCTGCGGCAGTTTTCCGAAGCGAGCCACATCATTAGATCTTTTTGGAGATCTTTGGACACCTGATAATAACTTGCCACCAATTTGACTCAACCATAATATATGTCTTAGAATGCATTGCTGTGTATTTTATCATTTCCGTATTCAATGGTGAATGTCATATTAATTTTATTTTAATAATATTTTGTACGAATTATCATTCTTGTAGGTCCTACTCGTCGAAAATATATGAGGCGAGTGTTGAAGGCAACAGGAATAGAGGGCGTCCGCGAAAGACCTGGCATGATCAGATACTACAAGTATTTGAGGATGGCCCTGTTAAAAGCCACAAAAACCGTAGAACTTGTATGAGAAGATGTATGAATGGTGTGCCAGGATAGAAGAGTGTGGCGTTCAATCCTCTCTGCTTACCCCTGCGGAGAAACGGCGTGATAATTAGTTAGTTAGTTAGTTACTCGTCGATATTTAAATTATTTTAGAAAATACTCGTTCGATGGTTATCTCGTTTTCTCCCTTACAATCCATGTATGTAATAGAAGCATGTAATTAGTTATTACTTATAAGTTCTTTTTAGAGACATTATGATTAAATTTAATATTAGCGTTATAATTAAAATCGTAATTTAAATGCAGTTCATATGAGCCGTGAAGGTTACATAATTACATGGTCAGTTTTGTAGTAGGTAGGTATATAGTTACAAAAAAATATAGACATATTTATACAATTTCTGACAATATTCATCATGATCATCTTCATAACCTTGTTCTAGTAGGGTCGGAGGCCTAAAGACTCGACACGGTACTTCTGTGTTTCCCTGTAATTTGCTTCCGTATGTTATCCTGTTCGCATACACTGTTTCGATTGTAGCTCCTCCCAGTTTAATATGGGGAAACCCATCAGTCGCCTTTCTTCCGGGGTTCCCAAGAGGATACTTCTTGGTAAACGTCCCTCTGGCATTCTTAGCACATGTCCAAGCCACCTCATTTGTGATTTCTCTGTATGTAGGAGTAGGGGCTCCATGCAGAGTGTGTGCCTTATGTCGGCACTGCTCACTCTGTCCACCAGTGGGATTCCCGCTACTCTCTCTTAATAAACTGATCTCGGCAGCCTCGATTCTTACATTCATTCTCTGATAGGATCCAAAATTTGATGGCCATGTATTAGGATGGGCCTGTATACATGATGAAAACAGTCAGTTTTTTCTTGACGCTTAATTCGGATTTTATTATCACCGCACTATATTGAGAACGGAGAACGCCGGCCGATTATTGTATTTATTTCACTTTCTGCCTCCCTTCCCTAAATTCCTCCTCAACGTATTTGAATCTGTCAACTTACTTCAGCTGTCTGTATAATGATCGAGCAATGCTCTTGTTCTCTTCCTACGACCATTACCTCTGTTTTGGCAGTGCAAATCTTCATCTCAACTTGAGTGCACTCTTCATTAAGAAATTTATCCACTTTTGTAGGTCCTCTTGTGTGGATACCAGCCTCGCTATATCATCCGCGAAGTGTAAGGAATCGATTCCCACATAAAGGGCGAACAGGATTGGTGAAAGTGGGCAACCTTGTCTCAATCGTATTCAAATATTGAGAAAATTAGAACGATATAAGTTATCAGTATTTCAGGTTCACGCGGTGAAAGATATATTTTTTAATGAAAACTTTTTCGTTCTATAAATGTAATTAATTAGATTTCTAAAACAGATCTACAAAACAAAAGCAGAATTTTTCATATCATAGTCACTCTGAAACAGTACCTGGCGGTGACCGGCATGAGATGTAGCCGCTGATTTGGTGGTGGAGGACTTTGTTAGTTACTTCCGTCACCGATTTTGTAACATACATGTTTGAGTTTTAAAGATTGAGTGCCAAATAGAAGGATCCGCTTCAGTGATTATCTAATATATCACACGCACATGTAAACATTTCAAAAATATCAGTACCCTCAAGACACTTTATTTCTCATACGTTCGTAGTATTTTAGAATATGCATCTCAGGTGTGGAATCCAGGTTATGCAGTACACGAAAATAGAATTGAAAGCGTCCAAAACAGATTCCTAAGATACCTAGACCTCCGTTCATTTAGATCTCATATAAGCAATGAAGACTCTGCGAAGTTTTTTAACATGCAGACCCTAACTCGTCGAAGAAACATAGCTGACGCGGTGATGCTATTCAAAATAACACACAATCTAGTTGATAGTCCGGAACTTCTTCAACGAATATCTTACCACATCCCAACTCGCAATAACAGACATTCACCTACTTTTCATCTCCCCTTTTGTAAGACCAACTCAAAACAAAACTCCTTTATGTACAGATCCACAAATTCATTTAACACAAACTATCACCACATTGACATTTTCAACGCAACAATAAGAAACATAAAACAAACAATATCTACACTACCGCACCCAAACTAATTTGTACATTATATCTTCCCTTCTACTCCCGTCCCACATTCCCCTCCATTCGCTATTAATGTATGTTAAATTAAATTTTTAAATTCAGTGGAAAATTTTTAAGATTGTTTTGCTGTTAACTTTTCCCAAAACAAAATAAATAAATAAACACACAAATACACACACTCACACAAACTCACTATTGGACATGTTTTTTCTTATTTTTTATCGATTGTATATATGTGTTTTCTTGTAATTGGCCCAAAACTCTGTACATCAATTATTGTTTTTTTCAAGATTGATTAATTATATGGCTGTAAGAAAACCAATAAATGAAAATAAAATAAAATAAAAATAAATAATTATCAGGAATTATATTAGCAATGCCAATTTTAATATTTGTTTTATTTCGGCAACAGGTTGTTGATCTAGCGCATTGCATATAAATTTTAATTTCATAGTGCAAGGCAAACCTACGCGTGGTCGCTACACAAATCTAGTAGGAGTTTAAAATGTTATTTGTGAAATTGAAATACACGTAGATAGATAATTGCTAAGTAAAGTTTTTTTTAAATATTCAATTTGTAAACTTGCAATGTAATTGAACTATTTCAGTCTTTTTATGCCTTCCCCATTTAACTATGCAGCCGTCAGTTACCATATGTGCCCTGTAATGAAATATCCTCACGCTCCCGAGTTGCGCCCCTAGTTTCTGAATGATAAACGATTAAGGAATAAACCAGAGGGTGTAAAAAGCCCTAAATACCTCGACCGTGCCCGTCGGAAGAAGAATTTTGTTTTAGATTTTGTGGACTATAATATGACTTTGAGAAAATTTACATAGAAATTTCACTAACGATTATATAAATTTCAAATTTATCAAGGCGCTGCCTGCTGGAAATTTAAAAAAAGTTAGTATAGGTCGACAACAATCAAAAGACCATTCCCTAGCTTTGTCCGATAAGAAGAAAGCGTGGGGAAAGTTGCCTGGCAAGCCCTATTACAAGCCTCAATATGATATTCCAAATAAATATATATTTTTTAGTTTAAAAAAGGTTGCTTACTTACTACAAAAACTTCTTTTGTGTTCATTTTTTGCATCGTAAGAACACACATTTTTAGCGCACATTTTTTTGAATGCGGTCTAGCTATAACAATGTTCATCATTGCAATTTAACCCTGACATATACAAGATCTGTAGACGGGAATACATCAACTTATAGTAGTCAATTAACATTTTTTTATTGTGTAGATCCTAATAATTAATATACGGTTTAGATGTCGTCTAGTCATAAACTCAGAAGACGGAAGTTTAATATTTCAGAACGTATATTTAATATTTTATCTAAATCTTCTGTGCCTTCTTCGGAATCTTGGTGGTCGCCTATCATCGAGGTACCTCCACGCGTCTCTGTCTCCCCCGCTGTTTCGGTGACTGCAGTTTGTTATAGACCAAGTCTCCCTCCACGCAGGTCTGCATCCGATTCATCCAGCCCTGCCTGGGGCGACCCAGCAAGCGCTCTCCCGGGATCCGCCGGGATACTTGGTTGTTCGTTGGGGTAATTTTTCCTCTGGTACTTTGATTACATGTTTAAGACAGTTCATCTGGGATCTCCAGTATTTAAAGGAGCAAGGGTTTCATTGCGATGGTCTTTCTAATTGATGATGATGATGATGTTTAGATAACTTATATAGCGCCGTTTTCGCGAATACTCACCTCAAGGGCGCTTTACCTACATAGAAAAATTATCTTACAAAACAACTTACTGCTAAATAAAAACTTATTTACTATTACTTATTCACTATGTGGCATGAAAGAAATGGAATTAAAATTGAATACTATAATAGTTGGGAGTGCCTGAAAGAATTAGGTGTTTTCGCGGAGTGCACAATAGGAGTGGAAAACATTAGCTAGTGTTGTTGTGGTCAGATTCTATAGGTTTTTATAGGATTGTCTAAATAAATGCGTCTTAATTTGTTTTTTGAACTGTGATAAGCTGTCTGTTTGTCTCAGTTAATTAGGTAGTTTGGTCCAGCCACCGCGAAAGCACGGTCACCGAAATTAGTTTTGTGGACGCGATTTACTTCAGCTAACCTATTTGTATTAGATGTTAATGCCGAGCGAAGTGTTAGTTGTCTATTATTTGCGGAGAATGGAATGCAGAAGTCGGTTATGTATTGAGGGACCATATTGTGCTATTCACAATATGGTGAGGCAAAGCTTATATACAATCCTCTCTGGACATTTAAGCCAGTGAAGGTTTTGAAGATGGTTTGAGATGTGCGCAAACTTTGAAACGCCGGTAATGAGTAAGTGAGGAGCATCTCACTTAGTCACATAATGTCCCCAGGAGGTCCAGCTGCTTGGAATGTCGAATCGAATCGAGAGGATGGCGAGGATTCATCTTTGATACTCATCTGTTAAAATAGGCGCTTCCTTTAGGCGATTGCTTTATACCTTACCCCTCAGGACCCTGGAGTTAAAATGCTGATATAATGAGATATTTTCAGTCGTTAATGGATCTTTTACGTTGAGAGTTTGTTTCTTTTTATCTTAGTCAAAGAAAGGAGACAATTATTATTGTAATCTATTTTGGCTGCCTCCCCTAGTGTCGGCGAGGAGCGAGCCAAGTTATTTTTAAATGGAAATGTCGGCCGGATCCTCTTTATATCTATTGAAATAGATTGTACCATGTGCGACACCGCAGCTAGCGTGGTATTCTTCGGGCAGGGGTGCGTGCTTGATATAACACCCATCGATTATTACACCTTTTTTATTTACCGGACTACTTTTTTTTCTGAGACACATATCGGTCAGTATCAAAGTCGGTAATTTTCCGTTGTTAAGACATATTTTTAAGAATTAACGCTTGTAATGAATGAGAAATACATTTAATAAAATAATAAAATTAATGAATCCAAGACTTTATAATCGAAAATACTGTCGCTTTGAGAAATACATAACCTAAGTATAGGGATGAGGTAGAGGAAGGGCGCAGGATGAAAAGTAATCCCCAGCGATGTGGAAAGGGGCCACATTAAAAAATCAAACTATTGATAGTTACATCGTATACTTACTAAATTAGATATTACTCATTGAGCAATAAATATGCTTTCTTGGGTTTTTCATCAGATTGTATTTCAATTTTGTAACCATACGTATATTATAAGTTAATTTTTTTTCAGTATTTTTTATTATTGGTTTTTAGTTTTATGTAAAAGATATTCACAGTCTCCTTAACTAGATCAAAGTCTGTGGAAATAAGTTAGGTTAGGTTCCTTAGATAGACGGAAATATATTTTTAATTATTCAATTTATCTGTAAATTACGTTTTTGCGCAGTTTAATAATAAGGTTAATTTTTAAATCCGAATATAGCAACTTGCCACAGTTATTTCCCGTGTGTCCATATATACTTTCTTTCGTAATCTTAATTCAAGTGTGCTGCATAAATTTATGGCTATATCATTCATTATTACATTTTACTTAATATAGTTTGTACGCATAAATTAGTGATGACGTCATACGTCGCATAAGGACAAATACTTCGAAAATTTAAGATGAATAATAAATTAACAAGCACGTCATTTTTTACAATTTCAATTTCAATTTCATAATTTAATATTTTAAAATACAAATTAGCGAAAAATATTGATATATTTCCCACGTAAGAAAGTACTTCAATCCTTTATTACTAATTTTTTTATGCTTCTGTTCATTAACCAATTTTGCGAGCCCTGTCATTGATAGCGTGTCATTGACCCCGTTGCAGTGCCAGTGACCTCAATGCTTGTACCACCGACATTTCTGTAGAGCGCCGTCTCGCTTCAACCGCGAACAAATGTTGCGCCTCTCCCTTTCGCGCGCTAGCCGTGGCGAATCCTCCGCCGGCGCTTGCGAATCGGTGCAAGCTCGGTGCAGGGCAGGAGGACTATCGCTACTCGATATCAATCGATATTTTTGGGTTAGCACGACATTTCACAGATGTCGACTAGTACATAAACTTGTAGACTTATACAGGGCTATTTGAAAACATTAATAACCTCGCAGGACTGTATTCCTGCCTTGATTATGAGTTGAAAATGTTCAGGCAAATCAAAATTTGCATTTTTTTTCAATATTTCTGATTTATTTTCTGTAAAACGTTTGACTATCATTACAGCAGGCGCGTGCAGTGGGAACAAGAAGCATGACTTTTATTTAACCGTATATATTTGGGAAAAAAAATCGAAATTTAATATTTATCTGACGTAATATTATGAAATATTAAAATCTGAATAAAATGTGAATTATTGTGATAGGAATATTACGAGATATATATCTTATTTCGGTTTATTTTTAAAATGTATGCTTAGGAAAAAGTCATGTTTCTTGTTCCCAATGCACGCCTCTGCATTACATTAACTTATATCGATTATAAAAAATTCATTCCTTTTAATACAAGTCAAATAAAATAATAAAAACCTTCGAATTCCAATTGGAAACCATTCCAGTTGGAAATATTTCAGGGTTTTTATAATTTTATTTAACTTGTGTTGAAACTATTAAATTTTTCGTAATCGATATAAGTTACTGTAATGAAAGTCCAACGTTTTACAAACATAAGTCAGAAATATTGAAAAAAAATGCGAACTTTAATGTCGCATATCTCCGTAACTATTGATATTAGGTCACGATAACTTGAACATTTTTGACTCATAATCAAGGCAGGAATATAGTCCTGCGAGGTTATTAATGTTTTACAAATAACCCTGTATAGAGCGAGGTTGTTTTTCAGGGGAATATCTTTGTTTGTCTTACAAAAACAACGACTTCGATAAGTCCGGACATGTCATCACCTATCCTTGTCGAGTTCCTTTTGTTTTCGGGAAACTTCTATGTTATTTGGATCCTACTGGTTCTTTTACTAGATCGAAATGCTTCATACAGACATCCCCATCACAATTGACACTCTCACTTGCAATGAGGTTAAAGCTTTGCTACATTATTTGGACGTTATTACGGAAATTAGGGATTTAAAATTTTAATCTCATATATTTAATCTAATAAATGAATCTGGAAAATATGATTTACTAATTGTTAACATTCTTATAAATATCAAAAACACTATACGTTTTGTACATCGCCTTCTGATGATCAGGTGAAGGAATATGATGTTATATTAGTAAAATATAATAAAATGATTGTCGTAGGAGATTCTTTCATTAATTTATTGGATAGTGACTCTATTCCAACCTTTTTTTACTAACGTGTAATAGAGTTCAGCAACTACAAAATAATAAATCAATTAGATAATTTTCATGCAACCAGAGTGACAGATGGGACGAATACTTTGATTAATCGTGTTCTATATAGCTCCACAAGAAACGCTTTTTTATTGATTTTCCAAGTGGTTGGCCAGATCTAGATCATAATCTTTTAAATATAAAAATAGAAACAAACTTTCATATTTTTTGAGAAAAGAATTGTAAACCAGGACCTATTTCAATGCCTTGTTATAAATAGTATTATTACCATGTAAGCAAGTAATGACAATTATAACTACATCTAAATTAACAACAACTTCTATAAAGTGTTATCGGATAAAAATTGACAAAGGATGAATAACTTCGGACTTAATGGAAATGAATATCTTCAGAAATAAACTGTATTCTTTGCGAAAAAATCAAGATGCACCAAAACCTCAAAAATAAATACAAGCATTACAAAAATAAAGTACGAAATGAAATAAGAATGGCCAAAAAATGGGTAGAAACTAAAATAAAACATGCCAACTGGGACGGTAAGTGTCAACTGGGGGGTAAGAAATTTTGGAAAGTAATAAACGAGTACTTCGGTCAATGTGAAACACTTAAAATGGATCAATAATAATAAATATATTGAAAATAACGAATTTTCCGGCTGTCTAAACATTATAATATAAATAGATGTAACCCGTCAAAAATGACGGTACTTTTACATGTCGGTTCCTAAGGAATAACTATTTATTTATTTTACTAAAAAAATTTTTTCGAAAAAAATTGGCAGACAGACAGACGGATGGACGTACAGACAGATAACGAAATTATTGTAATTGGAATACTGATTCACAAACCGGATAGTAAATAGTCGGATGGTAACTATCGAACATTTATTAGCTTATTAGCTTAGCAAAACCCTAGGATAATTTACAAACACGCATATATCAGCATTGAAATATGTCTTATTCTTTTTATATCGAACTCTTTTAATAATTAATAACGCAAGCCCGCATGATTCATGCGTATTTCTAATAAAATAATTCTATAATCGTCTGCCACTCTGTCACCTCACAGTATTAATAAAAAATAAAGCTCTCAGTATATTTCTCTTTTGTTGAGCTTTATTTCTTTCTAGGTAGGTACATTATTCCCACGTGTTCAAAAATAGTTTAATTTGATAAGAGAAAGTAGGCATAGGTAGGCACTATCAAGTATTTTGTGTAAATTTGAGAAGAAAAAACTTTGGTTAAGTAGTCATGCTGCTCGCCTAGTGATTCGATGGTCGGTAGTTCAAGTCCCATCTTAGGACACTAGTAATTAACTTCTATTTTCATAGCATAGGTGGTTAGTTAAGTTTGAAAATAGTAAAAATATTGATATGGCACGTATTCTGTGTGTGCACCTCTATTAAAAAATTGACGGGTTTTCACGCGGTGCTGTTATTCCCGCCTCCAAAATGAGATAAAATCCAGACTGCTGTCCAGAAATACTACAATGCAAGTGTAAAAAATGCTCACTAGATCAGTGTTTACATAGGCATCTGAGATATGAGTACTAAGAGGAACGAGCGAGCTCTGAGTTTTGAGGAAAGTTTTCAGGCGTACCTTTGGACCGATTCTAGACAATGGATTTTGGCGCAGACGCTATAAAAATGAGGTCTATGCTTTGTAAGGAGCTAAGCATGACAAAAGCGTAGCTATTGATTCTCTTTCTCTATCTGACATAAATTTGCATGTTCAACCCCGTAAAGGAAACCCGGAGTTTTTTAGAATAAGCCAGTAACACCAATAATGTTGGTTACTTTTCTCCCATCACAAGGTTGTGTCGCACATATAATATGTATTGTGCTGACCCTAACATTGATCCTGATATTCTTGCAGATACCTTATCATCGTTCAAAAACTCACATCGTTCATACACAACATCCACTTTCTAAACGATGAGCTGAACCTATAGATCCATTAAACCAATTAAATACTAATCGCACTATATTCAAACACTAAATATACAATACACATAAATGTACAAAATATACTTAAATGCAAAAATACATGTTACTAGAGCGTGCCGAAGACACTTGTAATTGGGATAATGGGCAAAGTCTTAATTTATAATGTTTTATTATCATGTACCTATTATCCTGTTAGTGTATCTAATAAATATTTATTTATTTAACGCCTTATGGGCTTTTACAAACATACAGAATATAAATTTAAAAAAATAGCAAAAGACAGATAAAATAATAATACAGTTAAAGGTACAAATAATAATAGTTTAAAGGTGAAATAATAATACAGAAAAATTTATTATCTATTTCAATTTCATTAAGATGTAAAGAATTGTATCAGTTTTGTCCTATACACAGTTATATTATCAGCAAAAATGTCAGCGGCCTCTGCATGTTCATTTTCTAATTAATGAGTGTAATCTGGGAATTACAGAGTTTACTAATGCATTAGTTCTGACATTTCCACTATAATAGAATAATGCACTGTCTTGAAGACCTCAATGGGGCATATAAGTTGATCAGACTAAAAATCTGTGGCAATCAATCATGCCATTTTTGATCTTATAAAGAAATATTAGGTCTGTCACAGTACGTCTCACAGACAAGTTTAATAGTTGTAAATACCTAAGGAGATATTCATTATTGATATCTTCCAAGCGTATGTTTAATTTGTAATTAATAATTCTTAAGAATATAAATATATATAAAAAAAACATTTATATAATTGGGAAGACTTCAATGAAGAGAATGGCCGAGCACCAAGCACCGAAGTCCGAGCTGAATTCAAGACCAATAAGGCGAAGGAGCTAAGCAAGGCCAAAACGAAGATGGAGCGACAATGTACTCAAAGACGTATCTGGCTAGGAGTTTCAGAACTGGAGAGAGCTGGCTTGACTCTTGAGGAGGCCAAGACCCACCAAGGGTTGTAGAGCCAGCGGTGATGATGATGATTTCACATTGTGCTTTTTATACCAATCAGTACTATGGAAATGAAAACTTATAATTTACTAAATTTTAAATTTTTTTTTATCCAATGTAATGTTTTATCATTTTTCGTACCAACCAGCAACAATTTTTAGAAGGTGCCAGCATTTTCTAAATCTTTTCACGTCGAATCTTTTTAATATTTTTTTTAATAATTATGTTTCGAGGCATTTCTAATCATTTTTACATCCTTTCTTTTAACTCGTAGCGTCTGCTTGTCTGCCGAAAAAACTTTGGATCGATTTTTAACCCTTTTCCCGTGATTCAATCGAGTTGAAACTTTGCAGGTAGACTCGTGACGACGATAAAAATGATCTAACAAATTTTCGTTTAAAAAAATATAATAATCATAGTATAATTTTGGATTTTTCGAAATTTTAACGATTTATATATTGTTTAATTTTCGAGCCCGACGCGTGGGGTAGGCGCGAAACCTGTTTCAATGAAAAAGGAAGTATAATAAAAACTTGGTTTCTATGGGTTAGTTTTTTTTATCTACCAACTATGCTCCCTTCCCGTCCTAGAGTGAAATCGACGGTCCCTGCGTAACCTAAAACATCTTAAAAAAACAATCTTACAGCATAGTTATTTGAAGTTTATTAGCTTAATATACAAAATAAGCGTATTTTTCAGTTTTTTTATTAATTTTGTATTGCGGAGAGAGTATTTTCTATATACAAATAAGTAAAAAATACATTTTTAGTAGATGTCCGAGTTTACTTCTCTC
>JADDOH010004019.1:0-18682 GCA_016648135.1 Agrypnia vestita | reverse complement strand
AGCATAACAAACGATAACGGCGCGTTGACTGCTGCGTTGCATTACTCAACCGGCCCAATAATGAAGGGATTTTAAATCGAATCATTACCTGTGATGAAAAGTGGATCCTGTACGATATCGGAAGCGCTCATCGCAATGGCTGAACCCTGCCGAACCAGCCAAACCATGCCCCAAGCGAAAATTGACTCCAAAAAAGTTACTTGTGAGCGTTTGGTGGACTAGTGCTGGTGTCGTTCACTACAGCTTTCTAAAATCTGGCCAGACGATTACGGCAGATGTCTATTGTCAGCAACTGTAAACCATGATGGAAAAGCTAGCTGCTAAACAACCGAGGCTGGTTAATCGCTCTAGGCCCCTGCTGCTTCATGATAACGCTAGACCACACACTGCACAACAGACGGCTACCAAATTAGAGGAGCTTCAATTGGAATGTCTAAGACATCCACCGTACTCTCCGGACCTTGCTCCAACAGATTATCATTTTTTTCGAAATTTGGATAACTTCTTGCAAAGGAAAAAATTCAACTCCGATGGGGCAGTCCAAACCGCCTTCAAAGATTTTATTGATTCCCGTCCGAATGGTTTTTTTAGTAAAGGGATCGATGAACTACCTATGAGATGGCAAAAGTGCATAGATAGCAATGGTACATACTTTGATTAAATAAATATATTATAATAAAAAAAAATCGTCTTTATGTTCCTCCCATACTGAACGCCAATTTCATATGTAAGGACCTAATATATGTATATAGATCAACAGCTGAGAGCTTTGGCATGATCAACTCATTCTCTTATCATCCATCTTCTTATTTTGTATGGAGCCAATGGGAGTGCAAATGAGAGAGAAGTATATATTTTTGCAGGAGTCATACAAAACCTATCGGCGATTGACATACATATAGATCTTTGAATAGTTTTATCTTTCTTTTAGATTATGTAAGTATAAGTATGTTGTAATAATAAATAGGATGTATAATGTACAACGTATGTAATGAATGTGACCTTACGATTTATGTTAACAAATTGGAAGGCAGGTATGGTCTTCGAAAAGAAGAAAAGTAAGGGAATATGTATGCATAATACCGGTAGACGTTGAATGTTCAGAACAAGTAGAAGAGTTTGTGTATGTTTGGGAAGTAGGTATGTTTTAATGAAAAAGGAAAGGCTCAGAAATATATTTAAATGAGTAAACTTGTCACCGGAGACAAGACTAGAGATAATTGAGCATTAGCTTGGAAGTGTGGCATTCTTTCTTTTTTGCCTACTGATAGTAAATACCTATGTATGTTTGTTGTGTTATTCATTATTCTGTTCATAGTAAAATAATGTTTACCTACCTTTCTGCATTTTATTCGATTTAACAATAAGAGTCAAATTATAATCAATCAATTCTGTGGGCAAAAGGAACAACAGAAAAATTAAAAAAATGCTTTTTTCAATTTTCGGGAGAGCCAAAACAAAATTTGGGAATTTTGTTTATAAAGAAAATATCTCTTCATTATTTTTACCTAATTTTTTCACTAGTATTTTTGGTTTTTGCACAAGAACGTTAAAACGAGTTGATTAATGTTGTTTCTTGACAAATTTTTCAAATCGCATTTTGTTTTATTTTTTGGCTCATCTAATTTTTCCTTGCTAGTTATGTATTTAAAGAACAACTCTGCATACTTCAATCAAAACTCGATTTTATTGACTCATTCTGTTCCATTTGCCCACAGAATTGTTTTATGCATATATTATTTCTATACAAACACAATTTCATTCTTAGATACAATAATGTTGTATGCATTTCTAATGGTAGATATGTACCTTTAAATATCAGGAAACACATTGTATAACAATAGATAAATTATTAGTTTATATTTCAATATCTTTTACACGATTCCCTCCCAAAGCCGCTGGAAGCCTGGGAACTATTTTTACCTTGAGTACAATAGCAACAACCTCCATCGAAGATGTGGCTAAAGCAGCTCCCGACACAATCAAGTGGTTTCAACTGTACATCTACATTGACAGGTCCGTCTTTACATTCTAACAGATAATATTTTAATGACTTTGTTTCTATTTTCTCTGAATGCCTTGTTTTGTATCTGATCACATCTGATATATTGTTTAAATACTTTGAGGATTCAGAATCATCATTCCATTTAGTTCCAGTACATGGAAATATAACAATCAGGTTTTGAGTATCGATTCAAGTTTGGTAACTACATTCAAAGCTTTTCACGGATGATGACTAGTAATTAAGTTTGTAGATTTTTTTTTTTACAATTACAGAACATACCTATTAGTTATCTGGTAAATCAGCTTCAAAATAGACCCCTCCCAAAGCAATGCACTTAGTCCAATATTTTTTCCATTGCAACATACAGTATTCAAAGATATTTTCCGTGTTCTGACAAACAAAGACACATTCTGTCTTGGCACACCAATTTTGCTTCGGTCACATTTATAAATCTTCTCATGGATGCTCTACAGTTATTGCCAGTCTCCAACATTTTTTGTATACTTGTACCAGGTCTTTTTCAGACACCCCCTGTTCCTGTTGTCTTCAACACTCGCCTCATATATTTTCCATAGTTCCATAGCAATGATCTCTGCGATTCTTTTATTTTTTCTACCTACCACGCTACAGCCAGCATTACATTCACTTCTAATTTGTTTATTCCTCACTCTATCGACCAAAAGTTTTTTACGCATGCGACATAGCGACCGCATTTCCATCGCATTCAGTCTACTTTCATTCCTTTTTTGCCAATTCTAGGCTTCACTTCCATGCTCTAGTTGGCACCAAAACTCCATTATGAACGCTAATTTTTCTTCTCGTAACGGATTCCCATTGGTAATGATAGCCATTTAAGATAAAACATTGAAGATTGATAAAAATAATCAAATTTATCATTTGTTAAATCATCTATATTACTACAAAACCAATTGCAAATACGTTTTTCTACATTTTTGTCAATTCCAAAGAAGCAATTTTGCATAATGTGATACACTTTCTACAAGCATCATATAAGGACAGACAAGACCCAGCATTATAATTTCCTATAATGTAAATATAGTTAAAAAAAAAATATATGTATTAGGCTGTATTTAAACATACAGAAATTAAAATCAAATTTATTTATCAATTAGAAAGACATACAGATAAATCAAATCAACCAAAAAATATTTTGGCTGCTACCGGGACTTGAACCCGGATCTCCTATCTATCCGGGAAGCTATGTTACCATTACGCCGCATCAGCCTTGTATCTTTCCGTCAATATATCGACCTTATCTGTAAGTCTCATTTTATAGATTGGTTAACATATATGTACATATTATCCATTTCAAGCAATTTACTTTTTGTTATGCGGTAGTCACAAATCACTTTGTAACGCCGAAATTAAATTAACTAATATCAATAGTTATCGAGAAATGCGACATCAAAGCTTGCATTTTTTTTCTCAATATTTCTGATTATTTTTTTGTAAATCGTTGGACTATCATTACAGTAACTTATATCTGATGTGGTATAATGTTAATGCACCTTCACGGATAGATAGAGATCCAGGATCCTATTTTGAATCCTTCAGACCTGGAATTTCAATGGTAGGTAATGGTTCATTGTGCTGACATTGCTATTCTTTTTAACTCCAGGAATGACACATTAATTAACAACAATTTTCTATTTCAGAGAAGTAACAAAAAACTTGGTACTCAGAGCAGAAAGGGCTGGTTTTAAAGCCATTGTGTTGACAGTGGATACGCCTTTTTTCGGGATCCGCAGAGCCGATGTGAGAAATAAATTTTCACTCCCGCCACACCTCAAGTTAGTATAATAACAAACATGTTGATTAAATGCACAGAACTGACTGTAATTATCCATTTAATCAATAAAATTTGAGCGATTTTTTCACACTTTTGATTATTTCTTTTAGATGAAATTGTGTAGGTAATTTTTTTCCTCAAGTTAAAAATAATATACTTACCTTCTAAATTAACAAATGAATTAATTATATAAACCACAGGTAACTTTTACTAACTTAAACTTTTTCGATTTTTAAGTTGGATAATTATGAATATTTTGCATATACTTTAATCATTAAAATAATAGTTAAATAAATTTTTATAAATCAATTAGAAAAGACATACAGAAAAATCAAATTAACGAAAAAATATTTTAACTGCTACCAGGATTGGAACCAACGGACGTCCATTCTATCCAGGGATGGCTCTTTATCCAACTTCGTCATGGCAGTTTGGTAAGTTAACGAAATTTTTTCGACTTTTTTATATGTAGTCAATTTTTAAATGATTAACATTTTTATTCCATTTTTAAAGCAATCCACTTTTATAATGCAATAGTCACAAATACCTTTGAGCATCTACGGCTAGAGGAAGCCAGAAATTAATTTTTTAATTTTAATTTTCTTTAATACATACTTATATGTGCTGTATCAAATGTTTCCAAAAATTAAAATGAAAAAATTAATTTCTGGCGTTCTCCAGCGGTAGATGCACAAAGGTATTTGTGACTATTGCATTATAAAAGCGGATTGCTTTAAAAATGGAATAAAAATGCTAATCAGTTAAAAAGAGACTACATATAAGATAGAATTTTTTTTGTTAACTTACCAAACTGCCGTGGAGAAATTGGATAACGCGCCATCCCCGGATAGAATGGAGGTCAGTTGGTTTGTATCCCAGTATCAGTTAAAATATTTTTTCATTAATTTGATTTTTCTGTACGTCTTTTCTAATTGATAATAAAAATTTGTTTAATAATTCACAGAACTTTGTTCTGAAATTGCAACATCACAATAATAATGTGTTTTCTTTAAGGGGTTACGTGTAGTCAGAGGCGCAAAAAAAGAAACATTTTCAAAAATTTTTTTTGAACGGTTGTTTAATGTTTTGATTCAATACATAATACCAACATTTTACACTATATTTTAAGTAACTATAATGAAAATTTCAAATAAAATTATTAATTCTGAACTACGATAGAATCTCGATTCTTGACCCCTGTTTTGCAAGTAGTGCCTCGCGGTGTCCATCAGTGCTTCTTAGTGGTTTATCTAAATTTAATGAAACAATAAGAAATTAGTAGTTCAATAGTTAATCTTGTGCTTAATCGAAGCTTTTTTATTTTTTTTCAAATTTAGCAAAATGGCGGTCTTTGAAAGCTTAGTTATGAATTTTGAGGGAAAAAATCACTCATTTATTATTTTCAAAAAAAAAAGTTTAAGTCAAAAAAAAAATCCTTCGATTAAGCACAAGTTTTTAATGCCTAAAATATGATGTTTAAATTTCATTTAAATCTGTCGAGTAGTTTTTGAAATATCGTGGACACCGTTTTTGAAAACGTTATTTTGAGAAAAACGCGTTTAAAGTTTTATGCATAAATAATTAATACAAATACAATTTAAAAAATTACTTACGTAGAGTCGTCTATTTCTGGTACATATAATACATCTTCTGCTGATGTGTAAGCCTCCAAGATGTCGATTTTTTTTATCTACGTCTCATTTTGCCTTCTCGAGTGACCTGATTTGCACGTTGGTCAGCAATCTTTATGCGCTCTATATCGAGTTTTTCAGAATACCGGTGTGCATTAGGTCCATAATGTAATCCATTGGCAATCACTAATATTCCTTGCATACCTTCATGACGTCTCGTTATAAATTTTTGAAAATTATTATAATACACGCACAACTACCTATCGACTGCTGGGTTTCACTGCCACTGAAGTACTAACACTAAATCATATTTCTGTTTGCCTAAAGGGTCTTATGTCTAAAAGGAGAAGTATAAAAGAAATTTCGAACATTATTCTTAGAATAAATCAGGTAAAATTCGCGTTCCGTAACAGTCGCCCCGTTTGTCAGCCCGGCCGGCTCTAGTACCGTCCGCGTATCAGTACGGGCGGCAGCGGAGGGCCCTACAGTTATCGTTGGATATCTTTAAAACTAATAACAGGATCGAGTTGATATTTTCACACAATATTTTTGAAACATTTTGCTTTAAGTAAATACCAAAAAAAAATTTCGATTTTTTAAAAATCCTGACTACATGTAACCCCTTAATAATAAATAAAATAATAGTTCGTATGCACAGAGTGTAACAGAGCTATCTCACACTACTTTACAGGTAGATTCCTGCCTTAATTATGAGTCGAAAATGTTATAGCAACCATGACCTAATATCAATAGTTATGGAAATATGAGACATCAAAGTTTGCATTTTTTTCAATATTTCTGAATTCTTTTTTGTAAAACGTTGGACTTATATCATTACAGTAATATATATATTTGGCCGTTTTCTGTACTGTATTGTATTTGGCTACAGTAATACATATCGTTCTATTAATTTTGTGATTCCTAGTTAACTGTATTATTAAAGCGAATAAATTTTTCATATAAGTTAGGTGGTTAGTGATAGTTCAATATTTTGCATCTGAAATATTGTTAAAAAAAAGGAAAATTTGATATTGCATAATTCCATAACTTTTGATCATGGCTGCTTCATCATTTTCGACTCATAATCAAGGCAGGAATATAGTCCCGTGAGGTTATTCATGTTTTCCAAATACCCCTTTATATATATTAACACCTCTTATGTACTTTATTAAGAGATCAATTACTTGGATTATCTTAATCGATTAGTTTGTATAATCGGTAAACAATAATGTACATACGTACTTACATAATAATGTCGGTTGGGAATATAACAATACGCATTCTACAGCATACTTGAGTTAAATTCTGTATTGTGTATTACTAATCAAAAGTGAATTTTGTATACATTCGTGAATTCAAATGTTTTTAGGTTTGCTAACTTTGAAGGATTTCTATCTGACAAAATATGCAATGCTAAAGATGGTTCTGGACTGAATGAATACGTCAGCAATCTATTTGATAGTTCACTTACTTGGAAAGACGTTGAATGGCTTAAAAGGTTTGTACAAATAATGATTTAATTGTAATAATAATAATAAATTTAATGGTAATGAGTAGCTTGTTGTTGTAGTGGTTATGACGCTCGCCTAGTGATCTGGTGGTCGGTGGTTCAAGCCCCATTCCAGGACACCAGCGAGTTTGTGCTATTTTCAAGGCACAGGTGCTTAGCTTAGTTTGGAAGAATATGTGAGAATTAGCTTCCACGGTCTCACCGAAAAGAGATCAAAGAGTCCCCAAATTCAGGCCTGCCGCCCGGAGCAGGGAAGAGATGGAAGTCACAAGGCTTACGATCGATTTCGTCGGCAGTTTTAATTACCATTTCTTCACTTCGTTCACCATTTCGTTCAACATTCGTTCACCATTTCTTCCATCCCTTCCCCCCCTAGTTAGAATATTGATGTGACAGTATTTTTCTGTATTCACAACTCTATTCTTATTTAAAAAAAAAATTGTATCAATTGATGAAAATATTTACTCATCATAATTTTGTTAGTCAAAAACTGAAACTGGTTTTATTTCCATTTCCTAGGGCCGGTTGTATTAACTTGGATTATTGTTGGTTTAAACCAAAAACTTGTTTAGCCGGTGCATGCACCCGTGCATCTAGCAGCACACGTGCCAGTAGAATGTGCACTGCGTGTGATTTTTGACATGTGTTTTCAAAATTATTTTTTATTCAATGTTTCAACATTGAAGTGTCGGTAGCACCTTATTCTATCCACAATCCAATCAATAGTACTATAAATACATCACCTAGCCACAACCTTTATAAGTGTATAGTTATCAAAATCTGATGTATGATGAGATATAAAATATAAATTTACTCTCAATACTGCCAAATATCAAAATTCATTTAGAGTTGGGGCAAAATCCATTTCTTCCGACAATAATTTTTATTCAAGTTTTAAGTAAATTACTATACTTTTCCCGTTAAGGATATATGTACTAAAGAATCAGTTGATCATCAGAAAATCTGCAGCATCCTACATAATATTGTATATTCTGACACTACAATGTTGAATCGTTAAATAAAAACAATTTTGATGACACATGTCGAAAATCACGCACCGCCTTAAATGAGATATTCAACAAGACCAACTATAATCCAAGTCGACACAACCGGCCCTTACGAGCAACAATTTAAATATAATTTGTACTTTCTATTTATCTGCATATGGCGTATAACGAAGTTTGATAATTTATTGAATACATTTGTTTCAGTATTACCAAGCTCCCTATAATTGCAAAGGGGATATTAAGAGGTGATGATGCCAAATTAGCAATCAGAAGCGGAGTGTCTGCAATCATTGTCTCAAACCACGGGGCAAGGCAGATTGATGGTACACCAGCAACAGTAAGTTCATTTATGTATGGGCGCAATTATTTAAGTGTAGGCCGTATAACTTCGCACCTTGAATGCCAAAAAAAGTTTTTGTATTAAGAATGTCACATTTCGATACATCTTTGTTTCTACTACGTACCAAAAGATCACCTTGGTGTAACTTTCCATTACGGTTTAGAAAACTGATATTGAATTCAATAAATAAATATTGTTTTATTTAATTAAATTAATAGGCCACCACAAAATGTAAATTTAAAATGTAAAAATGTAAATGTAACATTTTTTCAGAAGAACAACTCGACGTGCCCTACGTAAAGTACTCTATCTGCAAATCTGTTCTTTGCAGGAGCTTAGGAGATTTTTTGATCATATTTTTTTTTTATTAATTTGAAATTATAAAGTACACATTATCTTATAATATGAATATGCAATACTAGTTTAGAATTTCAGATTAAAATGTTCATTGTTCTAAACTATCTCCTGCAAAGTAACAGATTTTCAGAACACTTTACATAAGGAACGCAAACTGTTCTTCGAAAAATTAATGACAACTAATACATTTGCATTTGATTCATTTACATATTTAAATATCTCTTGCTATAAGAAATATGAAATCAGTAATGATATTTGGCCATGTTGGTATGCAAAATATAACTTTTAATGTTAACAGTAGGTACTACATATTTGATTTACGAGAACAAAAAAATTTAAAACTTACTTTCAAATAATCTTCTTTCTTTTTCATTCTGATGTAGAAAATTGTGGATTGTAAAAATTTAAAAAAAATAGTATGCCTTGTGTAATGAATTACAGTTTAGTTTCTTGAAAATTAAAATAACCACATTACAACATAAATTAATCGCTATATCTTTTATCTAATAATGTTCAGGTTAAATTGTGTATATGTCTCAAACTGCTCTGGAGGTTGTGACCAGTGCTGTTATGGGTTCTCATCGGCTCTGTCAAGCCAGTTGCTAAATAAAATGTGCGAATGAATTAGTACGCGCAGGTGATGTTATCAATGATGCCGATTTAAGCCAAAATATGACAAGTCAAACTAGCCAGTCTTCCTCAGTACCATTTATTGACATGGTAAGGGAACCAACTCTATAACCTAATCGTAATAAATGGTGGGTTAAAAAAACATATTCATTTTTATCAGCACGCCGGAAAAAGTTTACCTAGAAGAAAAAGAACAAAAGAAACTAGAAAGAAAAAGGAAGAATCTGAAACAAGAAGAGAAAAAACTAAAAAAGAAACCAAAATAATACTAAATAAAAACGAACAAAATTTGAGAAATTTAAAAATTTTTGAAACTGTGCAAGAGAATGATGAATATTTTTACATTTTTTGTCAGGAAAAGTATCATGACCCCCCCAAGGCTGAATTGTGGGTTTAAAATGTTAGAATAGGGCTCTTGAGAGGTGCGCTGCTGTGGCTTCTTCCAGAGGCTTTATTTGTGACTTGTGTGAATGATGTGGGACCTATCCGTTTATATCCCATGCTGTCCGTAATTAACCCAACACCCGTCCGTATTTACCCTAAGGGCTACGGGTAATTACGGACAGACAAGGTTTTGTTTTTGATTAAAAATAAATACATATTTGTTGATTGATCTCGTAAAATAATTAATGTTGATTTTGTAGGTAAATAACTATAGTTTCATAATAAATAAAGTCAGGCTGATTGTTTCTAATAGTATATGTTTTGTACATTATTTCGTTTCAGCGTCCGCAATTCACTCATCCTCCCCTACATATTTACCAATAGTACATATAATAAATGTAAACTCAAAATAATAATAAAGTGTGTAAATTCCTCAAAATAAAAAAGAAATGAAATACTACTGCACCAATTATAGTTCAAATTTATGGATTTAACCCTGCATGCATATGGATTTGCTTTAAGATAGTTATAAGACTTTAATGCTCACGGCCAATTTTAAAACAAATCTATATACCTATATTTAAAATTCTACACCAATTCAAATTCACCATCTAATAAACCGTTGTCAAAATAAATGGTAATATTCTGCTTACAGATTGAGGTCCTTCCTGAAATATTAGAAGCTGTAAAAGGAACAACGGTTGAAGTATATTTAGATGGCGGAGTTTCGCAGGGTACTGACATCCTTAAAGCCTTGGCTTTGGGAGCTAGAATGGTACTTTAATTTATCTGATATATAAATTTTTGAATTAAAATATGTGAAGGGTATAAAAGCAAAAGTAGAAAAATTATTTTGAATGTAGTCACCGAGGTTTACAAATTTAGAATGTACTGAAATCGATATTTTATGGGAAATATTGCTTTATACCTTCTGAAATCGTGTTTTCAAATCCTAATTAAAAGCAAAGGCAGCAATACATATCCGTTACAGAGAATCAACCCCCAAGGAGGTGTCACTTGACAAAATAGCCACTTCATGCTAAAGTGAGAATTGATGTGGATTTTATATTGAAACATATACTGAAACAAACAATTGGTGTTATGGTTATGACTCTCGCCTAGTTATCCAGTGGTCTGTGGTTCGAGCCCCTTTCCGGGACACCAGAAATTTAGTTTGCCAAATATTTTCAAGCACAAACTTAATTAGTAATAGTTTAATTTGAAAATAGTAAGAATATTGATGCGACTCATATTCCTTGTTTGGATCTCTATTTAAAAAAAGAAGATAAGACAGCAATATTCAATTATGTTAATTGAAAAAGCAGCTATGTCCACTATTTGATAACAAACGGCAATATACAATTTTAAAGGTTAAATATTTATTTATAAATGTATATAAAAGAAAAGCTGACATGGCAATTGTTTTTAAAAACTTATTTCTAATAAGATGTACCTACCTAATTTTCATTCATAGATTCCAGAGAAATTTCCTTGAGTAGTGACAGATTTTTCGTATTTATCTCAGAAACACCGTGTCACTACAAAAACTTGCCTTTGCTTTTATACCCCTCAAATCATATTTATCATACAAATGAGTAGATTCCTTCTTCAGTAGTAGACTTTGGAACATTAATTATAAATAATTTTTGTTTTTTTAGGTGTTTTGTGGAAGACCTGCTCTCTGGGGTTTGGCCAATGGTGGACAGAAGGGAGTTGAAAAGGTTCTCAACATTTTAAAAATGGAATTTGAAAGCGCCATCGCCATTGCAGGTGAATATTGCATCAATTGAATAATTTTATTCACTTAAAATTAAGTTACATCCAATTATTATATTCACTTTAAATGAAGTCACATTTCATTAGTGAATATGTTACAGTGAATCTGATTTTCTAGTGAGTCCATCATTCACTGGCATTTTAGAGAAAGTATATTCAAGGTCATTCTTATCATATTCAAAGAGTTTTTCACCAATAGAAATGAATACAATATTTTAACTTGCACTTACTAGTGAATTTATTGGTTTCCGAACTGTCAAAAATTAAATTTGACAAGTCTGAAATCCGTTTCCGTAAAAATCTATGCTTTTAAACGAACTTTTATTTATCCAATTTGAAACAACCGGGCCTTGAATAACAATTTAATAAGTCACTGCGTGAACAAGGTTCTTACTGCATTATTAATTTCTTCTGTGCAAATCAACATTATGTAGGCAACGGATATTATTAAAATAGTCATTTTGAAGTGTCGTCTGCACCAATTCTTCATTATATGATTTTATAACAAGATTCTAATGGCACATTGACCTTGTTTTTCAAAATTTATTTTGAGTTTTGTGTCTCATTCTACACTAGTCTAGTCCAAAGTCATCACAAAGCGACAGTATTTCTAATTTTTATCCTTTGAGCGATAGCATATTCTCTATTCTGTGGCGATAGTTCTGTTTCTCGAACTGTCACACTTCTGGACTGGTCTTTGATATTCAATGATTAGTTTAGGTAGGTAACTAAAACGTAATATATTTTTAAAATTTTAATCGCGAACACTTACGAAATTCTGATCATCTTATAATTCAAAAGACAGTCGATTAAACTCATAAAAATGATACGGTGCGAGCAAGCTTCACATCTGTCACCGACGTCGAGCTGAATAAGTTTGCGAACTTAAAAACCGCGCACTTTATGTTGTACGTCTACCACCCGTGCTTACACGTGCGCAAACAAGAAACGCAAACGACATTAGACACATTTTTGATAAAAAGATAGAAAATTGGAAATGCGGAAGAATCTGAATGAATTCAAACGTAAATGATGACTTAGAATCTCTTTGATTTTTGTATTTTTCGCATCGAGTGTTTGTTACTTGACGCACTTTTAAAGGTTCATTTAAAATTAATAATACCGGGTGTATGTTTATTTATGTTTCTATATTTGTAAGAAATAAACTTTTGTTGTATTGTTATAAAAAAAACATATTTAATAAACTTAATTGACAAAATACATATTCATTAATAAAAATTTTCCCTTAACCCCCCAATATTTACATGGTGACATAACCTCGTTTTGTTCCGGCAGTCGTCAGATATCATAAAAAACCCGAGTGCGCGATCTTTCAGCCGACACCTTACTTCGCGATTCGTATTCGTTTTGCGGTGCCGCTGTCCTATTTTAATTTAGGAGTTAAAATAGGACCGCAAAATGAATAAAAATCGCCTAGTGTAGTGCCGCCTTTATACTTTCTACGCTTTAAGAATTACGTGTACAAATTGATGGTTTCACCGATATATTGTCTATGCTTTGAGTAACGTATTTTCACGGATTATGTGTAGTGAATCTGAGAATTCGTTGATTTAGATGTTTTCACTGCCCCCACTCTGCCCGACCGGGAAAAGTACATTTTTACTAGTGAAAGTATAGTCTCACTAAAAATGCAAATTCGCTGTAACAAATACATGAATCACTAAGATACACAATTTTATTTTATCTATGGTCACTTCCTATGGAAAAAATAGATGTTCCACTAATAAAGTAACATATCAACAGTCCCTATACGTAAACATTTATCTATTGATCGTCTACAAAAAATGTATTTTACAGGAGAGCTGCTTGATGTTTGGCTTTACATACAAAATGGGCGTATTTGTTTGTTTTTACATGAATTTTTTCTCTGAAAACAATAGAAACATTTATTTAAATTTTGTTTTGCAGAGAAGAGTACATATTTACTATGTATTGGTACAAAAAAGTCAAAAATTAATTTCTGGTAGATGTCCGAATTTATGTAGAGACCGTCAATATGTATGTCTGTATTGTTTATCCACTTGTTTGTCCGGTATAAAAAAAATATTATCTTTGCACACTAAAATAATGCAATTACGGTAAATTCTTGGTAATGCATTTATGCAATTCTTGGCTGTTTGTTTTATGGGAATCTTGACTATGTTTGTTAAAATGTGTGGCAAGCAAGTAGATAGTGTCAGTATAGTTTCGTTGGTTCAAGCTGTCTTCCAAGAATCTCAAGTATCGAATTCAAGTTTCAATATCCTTAAATTTTTTCAAAAGATAATTTTTTTCTGTATTTTTTTAAATGATTTAGTGATTCATCATGTTTAAATTATTATAAGGAATCTAATAATATATTTTAATTGTATGTAAAACGTCATTACGATGTGTGCCGCCATCTCATTGGCATTCACCCACCCGCACCCAAACTAATTCGTACATTATATCTTCCCTTCTACTCCCGTCCCACATTCCCCTCCACCCTCTCCACTCGCTGTTAAAGTAAATTACTATATTCAGTGGAAAATTTGTAATTGGCACAATTTTAAAAACCATTATTTCATATTAGTTAAGATTTTTGATTTGCTTTTAATTTTCCCCAAAGTAAAATAAATAAATAAATTCCTCCAAACTGAAGAGGAAGACACAGCTACTGTTCAATTTTCTGCTACAATCAATTAAATAAATATTGTTTACATTAACCAATAACAACTTATCAGTTTTATGTATTTCAACAGAGCTGTGTCAGTTTTGAAATCATTTTAAGAACATGTCTAATAAATTTGGTAAAGTACTTACATTCTTGCTGTTGATAAATTGAAATTTCTATGTTTCTACTGGTAAAAGCGTACTTACATAATAAAAGCAATTGGCACAGAAATACTGGCCATGGCTGGGAAGAAGCCACTACCTAGCTACTACTTCAAATAAAACAGTTAGTAAAATTATCAATTGTTTTCTTTTTCAGGATGTTCGCGAGTCTCTGATTTAACACCAGATTTGATAACCCATCAGTCAACATATTATAGCAAACTCTAACAATAAAAATTGGATGGATTTCAGTGAAACTCAATCCAGCAGGTCTTATTAAATGTATATGTAGATTCAAAATATCAACCCTGAAGCGATTAACGTCAATGGTAAAATTTATAAAACTTTATTCTTCATGTGAAGAAATAAAGTCTTAAACATAAATATTTTGTTTGATACATATGATTTTTTAAGTTATGCTAAATACATATATTTTTTTAAATAAATTGTTTTAGATAATTTCTCGTGTTTTCCCTTACCATCACTAATGAATAGTAGTGTCTATGTCAAATTTCATATTATCGCCATATCATATGCCTTTAATTTTAATAACATATCTTGGGTATTATAATATTGTTTGTCACCCTTATCTAAGATAATCTATATATTAATTACTCCAACCAATGTCGTTTCTGCATACTGATAATTTCTGTTGCCAGTTTAAAAAAAAACATTTTAGAGTACATTAAAAAGATTAAAAAATATAGGAATACGAACAAACTGATATCAAAAAACATCCAAATCCAAATTATCGAAAATTAAAATATCAGAATTTATAGATTTTTTAAAATATTTTCGTGGAATCCGTGTATTCAAAACAGCCAACGTAATTGCAGTCAACGAATTTTTGTGCTGGTCATACCACAGAATGACGCTTTATGACATTGACAGTAAGTATACGTTTACGCTTTTCTTTTTATTGTTTTTGCATTAATCTTGCTTCAATAAACGTTCAAAACATTTATTTATTAAACATTTATTACGCTTTATATTTTATTTAAACTGCAAAGTGAACTTAACCTTAGATTCAAAAACATCTCTCATATAATCTCAAAAGTCTCACAGGCGTGGCGCGAATGTCATTTTACGTGTCATTTTCTCCGTATTTATACATTATTTTTCAGAATTCCGATGGAAGACTCAACATCACAAACCAGCAATTTGATAATGCGATTCGAGTTCACAATATGAAAGAAGAAATGCCAGACGTAGAGTGTCAAACATAACAGAAGAGGAATGTGAAAGAAGAAATGCTGACCAGCGGGAACGTAAAAATGCTAGGCAAAGAGTGTATGCTGAAGGAAGAAATGCGAAATCTTATTTTAAATGTGCAGTACAACTGTGCTGATGCATTTGCATCTTTCGGAGTGCAAATAAGTGACATACCAGGTGTAGGCCCGTATTGTCTAAAAATTTCAGGTGAAGTATATCATAGAACGTCTAGAAGTTTGCAGAGTGATGGAGAAGTGCCGGCATATGCGCAACTATATGTTTACGATGCGGATGAAGCAGTCAGGGTACGTATGAGCCATCCGTCTAACCTTAGATGTCAACAAAATATAATGGAAACTATTGATAATGTCATCCGTCGTGTAAGTCCATATGCTCTCCAATACAAAAGGTTGAAAGAAGCGGTTGAGGAAGAAGAATCTATAGTTGCAGAGCACGGGGGCCAGATGCGGAATATTCAACTACTCTTTACGCGTTCTTCGTTAGATGACCAAAGAAGGTATAATGCTCCATCTAATAATAATGAAGTCGCCATTGTGTATGTAGCAGATTACGAAGGTAGGTTACCGCCAAACGTAGATTTTGCTGTTCACCCTAAGAATGTAGGAGGTCTCCAGCGTATTAATATGTTATCAAAACATTTAGATCCGATGGTTTTTCCATTGTTATTTCCATCAGGTGAATTTGGTTGGACTCTACAGCCTTAAATAATACAACATTAACTGTATGGTTTAAACTTAACCAACAAGATAATGAGGCATGTAATATTAAGTATCAGGATTTAACTAATTTCTATGTTTTTTCTAGCAATAAGCAGTGGAAGAAGAGGCAATGTGGCGGGGACAAGATTATTGGTCGCATGTCCCCCGTTTTTCCTAGAAATATAGAATTATACCATTTAAGACTTATTCTTTTACAAGTGACTGGGGCTACGTCCTTTGAATCTTTGCGGACTATTAATGGTTGTCTTACTTCCTACATTTCGTGATGCAGTACGAGAATTAGGACTCATCGATGATATTGGAGACTGGCAGCGTTGCATGGCTGAAGCTTCAACGTATATGATGCCCAAAGCTCTTCGTGACCTATTTGTCTTATTAATGATTCATTGCCTCCCACCAGATCCGTTGCAGCTGTGGAACGATTTCAAAGATTTGATGTCAGAAGACTTTAGTCGTCAAGGTGCTACTGCAGACATTGCACAAAATTGTTCCCTTTTGTATATTCAAAAGGCATTAATAAATGAAAATTCTTCATGCACATCACAGGGTTTGCCGGGACCAGATTACAGCAATACTTATAATGAAGTGGTTGATATTAATTTAGCATTAGAAAGTTCTTTAGGGTTAGAGATGGCTGGAAAACTCAATCGAGAACAACATTGTGCTTTCGACAGTATATTAAGTAAAAAATTTCAGATGTACCTGAAACAAAAAAATGTTTCTTTATTGACGGTCCTGGTGGCACAGGTAAAACGTTCCTTTATAAGACTATTATACATACTTTAAGAGGAAGATCTAAGAAAGTTTTATCTGTTGCTTGGACAGGAATAGCAGCAATTTTATTACCAGGTGGACGTACATGTCACATGGCTTTCAATTTACTTCTTGATTTATAGAATAACACAACATGCAGAGTGACATCCAAGAACCGTGCAATTATAAGTGCAGCTGATGTTATCATCTGGGATGAAGCACTGATGGCGCCAGTTATAGCTTTAGATATAATTGAACATACTCTGCACGATATAATGGGTAATAATGATATTTTTGGCAATAAAGTTATCATTTTGGGCGGCGACTAGACAAATTCTACCAGTTTCTCGAAGGGCTTCTCGCGGTCAGTTAGTAGCGACATCTATTAAAAACAGCCAACATTGGAAAAATTTTACTATTTTCAATTTGAAAACTAATGTCCCCGCTTTAGAAGGTGAAAATTCATTTACACAGTGGCTTTTAGATTTAGGCGATGGACAGCTGCCTCCTGTGGAAGGAAAGTATGCGTCATCAGTGCTTATTCCAAATGAAAGTGGAAGTCAAAATGTTGTTCAAAGCATATAAATGAAGTACATTCTATAGTGTATGTTCCCTAATGAGAAAACGAGCGATACTGTGTCCAAAGAATGAACATGCTCGATTGGTTAACGAAGATGTACTCGGGCGTTTAGAAGGCCCAATCTTTACATTTTATTCTGTGTATTGATAGTATTGAAGATGATGGTCGTGAAATGGACTACAAAATGATATATTTTTAAAATACATTAATTTATCAATAATCATTAAGCTAAAATGCTATGTAATTTATTAATAAATAAGACGCTGTAATTTTATCGATTAAAATAAACACAAATAATAATTCGATAGATGTTTCATTTTTTGTATGTCACTGACAGATACCATAGACAGTAAAACCTGATTTTTTTCATTGAAGTTTTGTCTGTCACTGACAGCTACCATAGACACTAAAACCTGAATTTTTTCTCCTCAATGTTGATGAATTCATTATTTTAAGACCAGCCAAACTTAAAAACTCAAAGTTGACAGCATCACAATGTTATACAGTAACTGTCGAGAAACAAAAAAAGAAATATTGCTTTGATAGGGCGGTTTTATTAATTCGTCTCCGTCTATCAATAAGATGCCTTGTCAAGGAAGGTGGAGCGGGAATTTCAAACACTGCGGCGGGTTTATATACATTTATTACAAATGAAAAAAAACGGTTAAACCTTACGTTCTAAAGCACTATTACTAATTTTATAACTAATCCTAACCTAAACGCCAACAGTTCGACCGTCACAGAAGTCCGTCCTGTCCTTTCACATTCTGTTCAAACAAAAAAAATCACAACACACTAAAACACGTGTCCACTATCAGAGGCCCTCGTGGCCGCCATCGGCCGGCATCCAGATGCCGCGGGTGGCTCGCCGCGTGGTCCAGACCTGGCGCGTCCGGCGGCGGGATCCACGATCGGCTGGAGGCATCTGGCCGGAGTCTCCAGAGTCGGCCAGAGTAACCCGCGGGAAGCGCACGTGGTCCAGGCCGCGGAAGCACGTCGGTCCCCTCCGGTCGCTGCTGGGGCCGAGCTGCAGAAAAGCGTCAGGCCTTCCTCGGGAGCCCGCCGAGGTGAAGCGGCCATCGCCTGGAACCGTCCAGAGCGCGGCAGGCCGCCTTCTCCTCAAGCGACGTTGA